>JAECUM010029748.1:0-24091 GCA_016617855.1 Megalonaias nervosa
GTAAAATATTTTAATATATTTACAGTTAATCTAAGCCATTATTCTGCTTTAGCAACAGTACAATCGACCATAATCTCTCTCTCTCTCTCTCTCTCTCTCTCTCTCTCTCTCTCTCTCTCTCTCTCTCTCTCTCTCTGGTCGGTTTGACTTTAAAACTCTCTCTGTGTCTCTGTCTGTCTGTCTGTCTGTCTCTCTCCCTCTCTCTCTCTCTCTCTCTCTCTCTCTCTCTCTCTCTCTCTCTCTCTCTCTCTCTCTCTCATCCTTTGGTCGGTTTGACTTAACTTTTACCATCATTCAGAAGCCCAGAGATATCGTGGGATGACACAAAGGAAAATCCTCTACGTTCGCCGTTTCATAGATTTTACGCCCCATCCTGCTACGATGGTCGAGAGAGAGAGAGAGAGAGAGAGAGAGAGAGAGAGAGAGAGAGAGAGAGAGAGAGGGGCTTTTGGACATTTTCGTATTTAAATAATAATAATCGAGTTTTTAGAACATTATGGTATGTTTAAGAAAAAACAACAAAACATAACATTAAATATATCACAGTATGTGTACCACGTATCCGAGGAATTTACTGGTTTGCAACATTGTATCATTGATAAACACTGTAGATAAATCCCAAGGAAGGTGCACACGTGTTGTTACTTGGTGTAATTTCTACTTCAAGGTTTTAATCCAGCCCAAATTTCTTTCCTCTCTCATTCCACATTTCTGCGCAATTTGTCCGTTATGCATGAGAGGGGAGGGGAGAACAGAAAGCAGAAAGGATTGTGATGAAAATGTGTACCATATTAAATTAATTTAGAAAACGGGGATTATTAATACTTTTCATCATTATTTTTATACGTCACTAGTGACTAATGTGCTGAAATTGATCATTGATCTAGAATCAACTGCAGACGCTCGCGAGAATGTTTACATATGCGTATTATTGCGCCATGGGCGGATCACAATTTGATATACCAATAGTATTGGTATATCAAATTGCTTTATACCAACATAATATAAACATAAAGGGATATTGGTAAAAGCAATCTTGTTACCATCAAATCAGAATATCAGCATTCCTGTTATAACGTATAAAGCATGTTCCTATGCATAGATCATTCC
Source organism: Megalonaias nervosa (assembly GCA_016617855.1). NCBI lineage: Eukaryota > Metazoa > Mollusca > Bivalvia > Unionida > Unionidae > Megalonaias > Megalonaias nervosa. The sequence goes on from JAECUM010029748.1 coordinate 1,111, forward strand.
CTTAACACGCGCCTCTTAATCATTTTCTGTTCAACCCGGTTTGATTTCATGACACAAAGTGTAAAATGCATGTAACCATGTGAGAAAAAAATATGTTGATATGCTTATGATAGCATCTATAGTGCCTTTATAATGCATGCCAACTCCACATCCTTAGGATAGCCTTCATAGTGGCTTTATAATGCATGCCAACTCCACATCCTTATGATAGCATTTGTTGTGTCTTTTTATTGAAAGTCTATAGCTGTATAATAATTTAGCTGTATATCAATCCATATAGTCTATAGATGTACAGCAATCCATATAATCTATAGCTGTATAGCAATCCATATAATCTATAGCTGTATAGCAATCCGTATAGTCTATAGCTGTGTAGCAACCCGTATAGTCTATAGCTGTACAGTAACCCATATAGTCTATAGCTGCATAGCAATGCATATAGTCTATAGCTGTACAGCAATCCATATAATCTATAGCTGTATAGCAATCCATATAGTCTATAGCTGTATAGCAATCCATATAGTCTATAGCTGTATAGCAATCCGTATAGTATATAGCTGTGTAGCAATCCGTATAGTCTATAGCTGTGTAGCAATCCATATAGTCTATAACTGTACAGCAATCCATATAGCCTATAGCTCTATAGGAATCCATATAGTCTATAGTTGTGTAGCAATACATATAATCTATAGCTGTGGAACAATCCGTAAAGTCTATAGCTCTATAGCAATCCGTATAGTCAATAGCTGTGTAGCAATCCATATAGTCTATGGCTGTGTAGCAATACGTATAGTCTATAGCTGTGTAGCAATCCATATAATCTACAGATGTACAGCAATCCATATAATCTATAGCTGTATAGCAATCCATATAATCTATAACTGTGTAGCAATCCATATAATGTATAGCTGTATAGCAATCCATATAGTCTATAGCTGTATAGCAATTCATATAGTCTATAGCTGTATAGCAATCCATATAGTCTACAGCTGTAGAGCAATTCATATAGTCTATAGCTGTATAGCAATCCATATAGTCTATAGCTGTGGAGCAATCCAAATAGTCTACAGCTGTATAGTCATCCGTATAGTCTATAGCTTTATAGCAATCCATATAGTCTACAGCTGTATAGCAATTCATATAGTCTATAGCTGTATAGCAATTCATATAGTCTATAGCTTTGTAGCAATCCATGTAGTCTACAGCTGTATAGCAATTCATATAGTCTATAGCTGTATAGCAATTCATATAGTCTATAGCTTTGTAGCAATCCATATAGTCTACAGCTCTATAGGAATCCATATATTCTATAGCTGTATAGCAATCCGTATAGTCTACAGCTGTATAGCAAGTCATATAGTCTGTAGCTGTATAGCAATCCATGTAGTCTACAGCTGTATAGCAATTCATATAGTCTATAGCTGTATAGCAATTCATATAGTCTATAGCTGTGTAGCAATCCATACAGTCTACAGCTATGTAGGAATCCATATAGTCTATAGCTGTATAGCAATCCGTATAGTCTATAGCTGTATAACAATCCATATAGTCTACAGATGTGTAGCAATCTGTATAGTCTATAGCTGTGTAGCAATCTGTATAGTCTATAGCTGTATAGCAATCCATATAGTCTATAGCTGTATAGCAATCCATATAGTCTATAGTTTATAGCAATCCACATAGTCTATAGCTGTATAGCAATCCATATAGTCTATAGCTATATAGTAATTCATAAAGTCTATAGCTGTGTAACAATCCATATAGTCTATAGCTGTACAACAAGTACCTGTATAGCAATTCATAAAGTATATAGCTGTATAACAATTAGGTGTATAAACAATTCATAAAGTTTGTATCTGTATAGCAATTCATAAAGTCTATAGTTGTATAACAATTAGGTGGATAACAATTCATAAAGTCTTTAGCTGCATAGCAATTAATAAAAGTTTTAGCTGTATCATGAAGTCTATAGTTATATAGCCAGCAATAAGGTATAACGGTACCAATTGAACAACCCCAGGAGGACGGAGCTTAAGGTGTAGGGAACATTGTATTCAGAAATAAACAACAAAACTAGCTGTGATTGATGCATTGTGTAAGAGTTGTACTTTCTGTTAGGTTAAAAAAAGTTGAGCCTCTTGGCAACATGTGAGATTATGTTAATTCATATCTAGATCATATATTGCATTTTTTATGATTTTTTTTAAAAATGTGGTACACATGGCGAAAATGTGTATGTTGTGACTAGATAACTCTTATCCCTGTCAAGTCCCAGCAGAGTTATTTCTCTTAAATGCAACGGAGTACCTGGTTTTGTCCTTGTCAAATTGACAATCTAACATTGTTTTCTATGACAGTGTGTGACATGAATGCTGAGGTAGGATAGAAAATATATTTATTTCACAAAACATTAGTATTGAGGTCTATGGAAAAACAGTTTGTACCGAGTCTATAGCCATATAACAATTCATAATGTCTATTGGCCTGTTCGATAACGGTTATGTCCCTTAGCTTTTTAATTCCCAAATTACACATGATGCAATGCTCTTTCCGGTGGGTAAATCTGAAAAATTAACGACACCCATTGGGGAGAAATAACCTGATCCGAGCCACTTTCGAGATAATTGGACAATGTTGAAAACATGCTACATATCTTTATATTCGGTTCATATATTTTCATGTTAATATGAACTTGACCGCATAACGCTGTATACAGTCAAACAATAATTAAGCATTTCCAAACGTATCATGTAACAGATGTCTAGAAAAGATACGATTAAAAAAATTATTACATATATTTAAATGAATAGTAGGTGACGCCTTTTAAGTCAGGTTGCTATATCACTCAAACTTGTCTTCTTCGAGATAAATTGGAAGAAAATTATATTGACTTTTTATAATACTAAAGCTCTTGCACATGTTTTGAATCAGCATTTTTAAAAAGATACTATATTAAAACCAATTTGTGTTGCGTCACTTATTGTACTTTGACAACCTGTACTACTATTATTCTTTGACAAAGTATATTACGATACCTGTTATACTATGTCAACGTGTATTACGACGCTTAATACTTGTGTAAAATCTATTTGAAAAACTAAATGTCAAGGCAGCTAGCCAAACAAATCATGTTTAGTACGGTGCTTTCTAAGATAAAAGTTTTGTTCCTGTTCTTTAAAGTAATGTCAGCCATACTGGATGGCAGGTCGACATTTCATGACTTGAAAATATTCTTTAAAGACTTTCACTGTTTGACAACGGGTCTGTATAACTGGCATAATTTGTATTATAACCATTTTCTAGAATGTGACAGATATGGAGACAACAGCGCATTAGAGTATGAATGGGGGTAAAAGAAGCGATGAATGAATTCCATTTTATCAATAAAACTGATGCACAAAAGAAAGTACTTCCAGAAATGTCATTATCAAATAGCAAAATGGTACACATGAAAAATGTGATAAGGCGACTACAAATCTGATAATGTCCTAGCTGTGTAAAAATATATCACATAATAAATGAAAGCAGATAACCCTTCATTACGACTCTATAGTCTTAAAATAGGTAATAGAAAAGAGTGAAACAAAAACTTTGTAAACTTAAATAAATAATAATTTATTTCCATAGAATGCAAGTGCGTGTGTGTGTGATTTGGATATTTAACATAGCTTTAACAATTTTTCAGTCATATCGCTACGATGTCTGCAGTGTGGCAGTTTATAGTGATGTCTAGCACTGGGGCATCATGCCGCAGACATGTAGCATGATGTCCCACCCAGTCACATTATCCTGAAACCAGGTCGACAAGTCCTAACACTAGCCTCTTAATGTTGAGTGCCAAGCGAGGCAGCTGTTAGTACCACTCTTTAATAAGTCTTTGGTATGACTCAGCCGGGTTCGAACCTGTGACCTCCTGCATCTGGGGCGGACACTCTAACCGCTCGGCCATCGGAGCGGTACCTAGAATACAAAGTAAAAACGTTAAACAAACGGGAAATTACGGTATTGCGAATTAAATCCCAAATAATCCTAGAATTTCTAACACAAGTCCTGACGATTAAAGCTCTGAATAAACTTTTAGTGGTAATCCAAAATAAATCCAACGCTGATGGTGTAGACGTGTCTCTAGTAGCCTGTGTCGTGGTGATGTGTCAACATTCTTTTGCTCGACAATATTTCAATCCAAGAACATATCCTTATTGGAATTTCACTATAAATCTGTGTCTCTATTTCCAAGAATGTTTTGACTACTTTGTATTTCCAGAAGAGAATACCTTGAATTAAATAATTTGAATAAATAAATTCCAGCCCGAACGAATTACTGGACACAACAATTATACAATTGATTATGCTCAGATCTTACAGCACGAATAAATAATTTCTCCAGTAAACAAGATTATATAAAAAAATCTAAGAGCCAGGATTTAGTACAAAAGTTTATTAGTAAAAATGTATTAGTCATTATTAGAAAGTCTCTTACTAAAACAATAATAAAGAACTTGATAAACACAATGTCCTTGTCTCAGGCCAAGTTAATAATCCTAATAGTTAACCAATACTTACAGAGAAAATATTAGCTATTTATTAGTTATTTACATAACCTTTTAAAAAAATCAATAATTCAGATCAGGTGGAAAGTGATCTTGATTTTGGACAAGATCAAGTCCAAAATATAATTTTCATTGCATATAATGAATACTAAACTAACAAATAATGCAAATTAATTATACATAACACCTTTTTAAAAAATATGAGGTATTCAAAATTACACAGATGTTGACGGTGCATGAGGGCATTGAAATATCTATTAAATTTTATTTAATAAAGATATAGTATGTACACAATAAATACTGGATATCTAGTGGGGAAAATGTTTTTATATCTAAACTAGACGCATCTTTAATACCTTCTGTCAAAAGAATCACAACTAAATTAACCAAAACCAATTAATAAAAGAGGAGTGTTACAACACATAGATGTAATTATATCGGATACATCTTTCTCCGTCTTTAGATAAAGAGACTTTCAAAAATTCAGTGCTCGTAATTTTATTTAAATTCTTGCATTAGTTAAATTAATCTACACAAAGAAATTTTAAACTCGGTTGCAAATGTTACAAATGCAACATAAATTGACAGAAGAAATGGAAGAAAGATATGAAAAATACCAGTAATGTAAAAACGTTTGCAAACTAAACGAGATTAAAATTGGATTTTCATTGTAGGAAATGAAAAGATTTGGAGAGAAAGCAAGATTTGCACACAAATGCGATAAATAGAGGCTCAGATCATAATGGTGCTGGTAGTAGGAGTTATGTAATCTTCATCTTAGGCTCAAAAATTGAAAACAGCATCTGTTACAGAGTCTATTCCGCTATTACAGAGTCTGTTTCCGCTATTCATGGCACTGATAATGCAGTTTACTGGTTATCAATTTAGATCAACAAGGTTATCACTTAAATGAAAGCTATTTGGCATGATTTCAGCAATATATATGCACCCACAAATTGGATTATGTTGTTGGTGGTGGCAGTGTATTTTTTATATCGAGTGACCTGGTCTTGAAAATGGATAGCATAGTTGAATATAACGAAGATTATAAGAAATTCAAAGACTCGTTCACAAACAGATTGAAACCTACTTTCAACACTAATGTCACAAAGAATATCAATAAACCAGCTGATAAACAATGTTTGATAGTAGAGCATAAGATAAGATAAGATAAGAATTCTTTATCTCAGACTACATAGTCCATACATCTAAATTAAAATATAGATGTAAAGTAAAAACATTGTAAACATAAAAGATCGTATACATCTTATGTACAAGTATACAGGCACATCTGCAACAATGGACTGTGCCCTGCATCGTTAAGAATGAAATTAAGTTGCACATTTAAAGAGTAATTTGTTCCATCTACTAATAATACGAGAATTTAAATGAATGTCATATTTCCAAAGAGATTTTAATATACAGTTCTTACTATTATATATTCTTGTCATCACTGAGAATACATACTTTCTCATTACTTCATGAAAACTGAATACATTATAATTTACAAACATGTTAGAGGCACTGTTCCGTCTAGGAAGACCTAATAGAAAACGAAGACTATTATTATAACCAATAACTAGTATTCTTTTCATACATTCACTAAGATTTGTCCACGGAGAAGCACAATACATTGTGCAGCAATAAATTTTGAATAATGTAATTTTGATATTCAATGAAGAATTCTTAAATTTAAGTAGAAGCATGACTGATCAAGTGCACAAAAATTGGTATTGTCTCGTCATATCTTCATTATCTGACCGATTGGATTTTAAAATATGACCCAAATACGTATAACTGTTGACATACGTAAGAGCATTGCCGTTAAGATGTACGGGGGGTGGGGGTGGGGGTAATTTGAAAGAGGTTGACTGGAAGACCGTGCCTACTGATTTTTGAGTATTATAGATATCAACCTCTAAAGCGCATTGTTCACGTACCTTTAATAATTTCCTTAAATCTACGATAGAAGGACTTATCAAATGATATATCATCAGCAAAACTAAAATTGGTAAGAAACAACACATATGGCTCATCGATTTATTGGTCAATATAAAATATGTTTCAGCATCAGCATCAAGGTGAGGCCAACTCGTTGAAACATCAAAACTTTCAAGCTTTTATTCCTGTAGAAATAGTCATGTAAAATTTTGAAACCTCAACGATTTTTGTGTTTTCTATTTGTATTGTCTGTGTTTTGTATTCGCCTTTGAAAAAGACTCATTTTGGGTCAAAAGCACTTAGGCTGGTTTAGAAACTAGTTTTGTACTGTTCGTTGTCAGTTTATTGCATTTATCTTAATCAATCCATGAAACACAAAATCCCATGCTGGATCCAATGCACTTGAAAGGACTGTTATTCGTCATATGATTTGTATTCTTTATATCATATGTTATAGGATTTGTATTCTATGTATGTATGTATGTAATGTACGTATGTATGTATGTATGTATGTATGTATGTATGTATGTATGTATGTATGTAATGTACGTATGTATGTATGTATGTATGTATGTATGTATGTATGTATGTATGAATGTATGTGTGTGTTTGCTGTTTGAATATTTTCCTGAAAGCATATCGTATATGTATCTCCATATTTTGCTTTTACTTATTCAGCCCAAAATTATTTCCAATAAATATGTATCATTATCAAGATGTGTTTACATCCGTTGCTGTCTTTATAAATGTTTTGCATGTCATCCATTTCTGCATGCCACTGACCTTCGATTTAATGAACACAGAGTATCTTCCTTCCCTATTGAAATGGATTCTCGCTGCCTTGTGCAAAATATAAATATATTGTTCAGTTCAACATTCTTTTTGATCGGTGTGTTTATTTATTTATGGCCTCACTTAATTGTTACCTGAAATTATTGACATTTCAGTAAGGAACTTAACTTTAAGAATTTTAGTACTATTGGTTATTAAAAACTGAATAATACCACCAAAAGACTACTTATGCCCGATAAATTGTCTCATCAATCCAAACGGACGATCATTTAAAATAAATCCTTTCATTATGAGCAATTAGCAACGCTTCTTCAATGTAAATCAAATCTGCATATTTATTGAAATGTTGGGGTATAGGTCATCCAACACTGGAAATAAATAATATGAATTTGATTATATGCAATGTCATTATTCAGCATTCCTGTGCAAAATTGATAAACAATATACGTATATCTCGAGATAACATGAACGTTGTTTTAATTGTTAAATTCATGAAATATGTGTCTCACCATTCTGAAAGCTATTGAATGTATCTCAGTGGAGTGTTGTGGCGTTATTTATGAGGTGGTAGACTTTCATTTTTTATCTTCGCTTTATGTGAAAGAATACTTACAATTCTATCTGACTTAGCATTATTGAAGAGCAGATTCATTTGGTGTACCGTTGTTAGTCTTGTAACGAGTCATTAATTTAACATTTATTAAAAACGAAATCCGGCGAAACTAGTAGTCGAGTTGTAAGTTACAGAGTTAATTTTTTAATTTACTAACTGATTCAGACTCCTCATCATGTACGCTACTTCACGAGTATCCATTGTCATGTTTTGCGATAAATGCCATTTTCGTCAGTGTTAAATTCGTGGGTTGGGAAGGGGTAGAAATGTTTCCATTTTAGTGCATGTATGCATTGGTTCCTTTAATTTGTGGGGTACAATAAAACAAAATCTGTGAAAATTGATACAAGTAGTTAAATCACTGTGTAACGACTTCTGTTCGTGGTAGAATTTTGTCTTCGCATCTATCCGAGAACAGGATGTCGTACTCATGCGTTACGCAAGCTTGAGCCCACAAGATTGCTTCAGAGGAACGTAATCCTTTGAGTAGCTCTGATTATTGCCATTTCAATAGTCGACCTATTATACCCCTTCTTAAAGCCACCAAGTATGAGAGGGTTGGCGCCGAGATAAATTCAAAAGATGGGAGAGGAAAAATTACATATATTCTACTAGAGGGCTAAAACCGAAGGGGGTGGGGTGGGGTGGGGTCTAACATTTTAGCGGGAAACATACACCATTCGCAAGGGATAACTCCACTAAGATATATCACTGATTGCCATTATGCTGTTTCGCCTTGTCCGAAAATCTATTTTTAGAAACTGATGTCACTGCGTGTGCCGTATCAAAGAGGTAAAAAGTACAAGCGCCGTTCTGAAAGAGTACAAACGCATGGGTCTCAGTTAAAACAGTGTTAGGAAAGGGATTGAAGTGCATGCTAAAGAAAGGCCAATCTAAGATTCGTGGTGACTTGTCTCGTAAAAGAGAACTGGAATTAAAGCTTCGAAAGCTAATACCATATCTTGACCAAGTTTTGTACTTGATTTTGTTTTTAGTTAATTAGATTGTGTTACATTCGGTTACTTGTAATTAACTTTTGAATTGAGTTATGTCGTGTATTTGTATTTATTATAATCCAATCAGCGTAGAATGATGATTATTCGAAACTAGACCCTGAGTTAGATATGTATTTCTTTAATTCTTATGACGCATGAGGTATGAATGATTACTTCATTAACTATGTTGTAGTTTACTGTATAGGAATTTATCATTTTTTAGATGGTGTGTGTGTGTGTGTGTGTGTGTGTGTGTGTGTGTTATACTCCTTGACGTAATAGTATTCGGACGTAGTAGCGCAAGGCATGTATAAGTTATGTAAACAGAGATTTGTGATTGTACATAGGACCTTGTAAGGTTGGTCTCCAATTAATCTGACGAAAGGTCTGTGAGAGAGTGATGAATTTCCTGAATGATAAGGTATTAATGCAAGAAATCAAGTCCTTGTCGCATTCCTTTAAGACGCTTTTTCAAGGTGCTTGCTCGAGGTAGCACTAGAGTAGAAATTAGGAGGAAGAAGAAGGCAGGAATAGAAGGAAGAAGGAACGTGGGAAGAGGTGGAAAGCAAAAGGATGCAGAATGGAAGGAAGAAGGGGAAAGATTGGAGCAGATGAATAGAAGGAACAATACAAAGAATAGTGACTCTCACATATTGATTTTGAAATGCTGAACTAACGTGATAAATGAGAATTCGATTAACCATGTTGATTACTATGTCAGTTGTACTGAACAGACAGTGAATACTTATACTTTATGTTGAATATATGTATTAATTTGATTCTTTTACATTTCATAAAAGGTTGTTTTCACGTGACGTTGCAGAAAATGTATACACATAGATCCGCCATTTTGAGTCTCAAGCCATTGACAACGGGTGTAACGACAAGCTTGTTTTCCATAATGCCGATTTGTGGTATTGTCGGGTGTTCCAACCGCAATGGTGTACAAAAAGATGTAAGCTTCTTTAAAGTACCGAAAATTTTGACTGATCAGGGTGAAGAAACAATGAAACTGTCGGAAGAAAGACGTTGTTTATGGAAGGAGGCTATCAACAGAAAGAACATTGAAACTGAAGAGAGATGAGAACGAACGCTTGTTTGCTCTAAACATTTCGTCGGAGGTATGTTAAAATTAATTTTTCAGTTGCGTTATAATGTATGTTTAGCTTGATTTTTACAGACATTTTAATCCAAGCTGTAATACTGACTGATAATCTTGGTTTACAAGTCCCAGTGCAAGCAGCAGGGACCAGTCGTTTTGGATAAAAAATTTTACATGACAATGTTATATTTTTGATTAAGAGTATCAGGATTAAATATTGACAGTTCTAGTTATTTTCTGTTGACATATGATGACCTTTTTCTTGACCTGCATAATACATTATTTAATTCTTTTGAATGAAGTCACTATCTCAGTTGCTTTCCTTTTCTTGTTACAGGTGTTAAAGCATATTTGCACGGCAGAACAAGTCCATCATGGTTGCCAACTCTAGATATTGGTTACACAGAAATGACTTCACCTGCAACAGCTCATGAGAGATTTAATCGGGCCAGCCAGCGGAAACACAAAAGAAAGATTTCAGATGCAATATCATCTCTATTAACATTGAAAAAGAGGTGCATAGAATTCGGGGACAATAATACCAGTGGCACATCAGAACATACGTCATTTCAGCCTGCATATCATGATGAAGAAATATCAAAGGCAATGGGCATCCAAACTGACTTGACAGTCGAAGCAATCAAACAACTAGAAGATGATAACAAGTCCAGACTTATCGAAGGCAAAGAAAATGAACAGTTTGATTTTAAAGGACTATACAACCTTCTATCTTACGTTGACAATTCTGAACAAGTAGCATTTTACACGGGATTGCCCAGTTATGGTGTATTAAAACTAGTCTTTAATTTAATAGAGGGACATATGAGTAACAACAGTAAGACTCTGTCAAAAGAAAATGAATTTCTGTTGTGTCTTGTGAAACTTCGAATGAATTATCTTTTCCAAGACATAGCCAATCATTTGACCGTTTCTTTACCTACTGTGCAAAGAAGTTTTCACAGTACTCTGGATGTACTCTACATTAGACTAGGCTTTCTAGTGCAATGGCCAAGTCGAGAACACTTGAGGGAAACAATGCCTGTGTGTTTCAGAAAAGAGTTTGGCGAGAAAGTTTTTGTTGTGCTAGACTGTTTTGAATTATTTACGGAGAGTCCGTGCGATGCTCTGAACAAAGTGTAGACATATTCCAATTACAAACATAACCAGACTGTGAAATATCTAATAGGCATTGCCCCTCAAGGTGTTGTTACATTTATTTCTGATGGATGGGGAGGTAGAACCTCTGACGAGTATATAACAGAAAAATCAGTTCTCAACAACCTATTAGAAGGTGACATAGTGATGGCTGACAGAGGCTTCAACATAGAAGATGATGTGCGCTTTTATCAAGCTGAATTAGCTATCCCTACCTTTACACGAGGAAAAACACAGTTACATCCACTAGAAGTTGAGAAAACTAGAAAAAATGCATCAGTTCGAATTCATGTGGAACGTGTTATTGGTCTCGTGTTGCGAAAATTCAGAATTTTTGAGGGCATCGTCCCCATTGAGTTTATTAAGTTGAAACATGGAGAGAATGTTCCAACTATTGACACTATTGTTTAAGTGGCTTGCTGTTTAATAAATTTGTGTCCTTCAGTTGTTCCATTTGAGTGAAAGAATGCAAAGTTTATTGAGCACACCATTATGTGTACATTGAATGTTATTGTCACACATATGTAACATTTAACTTTGCAAATAAAGTGTACCATACTAATACTAGTTCTGTTCCATTTATGTTTATAATTTGCTGAATGTCAAAATAGTCATGGCCAGCAAGTGTAACAAGAAATCTACAGGCGCAAGTCATGGTTTGAGGATATATTTGATTAACTTGTTTCCTAAGATTTCTTTGTCATATTTCAAAGATACAACAGAGACATCATTGTACATATTATTGATTTGTGAATAATGTAACAAATGATAATGTACAATATTGGTCAATTTCTAATCTACATAACACTGCTTTATCAGATATTTGGCATCATCAACATTATAAACTACTATTTCCATTCTAATATATACAATATATTAGCACTTTAAAAAGCATAACATTGTGGGCACTGACAAATATATTCATCATTTGCACTCGCCACAATACCATTTTCCTTTCGGCACATATTTTAGTTTTATACAACTGGTATGAAACCATACCTTTTGGGCAATTTTCACTTTCACACATTATCATCTTTCTTCCATCATCATCACCACCACCACAAATGCAGTACTTTCTGTCACTCTGAGTGGAGATAGTTTTGTTTTCTTCACCAGTAACTGCATTTGGGCTAAGGACTTGTCTCTGTGAAAAATATTTACATAGGAGTTCAGGCATTACACATTTGGAGTGAAACTCCAAAGCTTTAGAAGACATTGTTTGCCACAGTTCATTGTCTCTATAAACACGTTCATAGTGGTAGTCATAAGGACACCATAACATAAAAGTCACAATATTGTCGGTCTGACAAAACATTTGCATTTGCATCTGGTAGTAATATGTGTGTTTACAATCGATTGTTAATCGGTTGTTTTGAATTGTAACCACGGAACATTCAGGATAGGTTTGTCTTTCATGCTGTAGGAGCATTTAATCTCCAGACAGCCATCCCCACAACATGCACAAGAAATCATGCCGTCTGGACTAGCCCCAAACTGGGGGTATCTTTCATTGATAATCAAACCACTGTTCACAAGCTTATAATTGACATGTTTACTCTTAACTAATGCTGAGTATTCCATCTCTGCAGTTATTTCATGTTTAGTTCCCCAGGCTGTTGCGGCACTATAGAAGGGCATCTTTTTCCCATAAGATGCACAAATTGTTTTCAGTACTGTCAGAGATGGCCGTGAAATGCTAGTGTGGCATACACGATAAAAATTGGAAGCTGTTATTCTTCCTGTACGATATCTGTGCCAGAAGAGACTATTTGATTGGTCCCTTGTCTCCTTCTCAAGATATGATGCTTCTTCCTTGGAAACAGATATGTCTATAGCACTTCACTTCTCTAACACCTGCTTCGTATGATGAATCTGAACAACTTGCATCCTTACTGTATAAGCATACACGACTCAAGTCAATTGGCCACTGTGCAAATAATGACTTGGGTTTGAAGTTCTCTGAGAACTTGCCCTTGCCTCTTAATGATAGAATGGCAGCCTTTGGCACATTTTGATGAAGTTCATCCCAAAATGGGTTCTCCTCATTTGCTGTAGGCGATGGTATGTCTAACGCTGCTGGTTTATCAGAAACAGTGTGCACAGATTCATTATTTGAAAGTTGTTGTTTTTTTACTGCAGACTGTAAGTCCATATCTTTTAGTCGTTTATATGGTGTCTCAAATTTAGCTGAAGCAGCAAATATCCAGTATGCAGGTACATCAGTCACTGTAGCTTCCTTGCATATTCTCGCACCTGTCTCCAAGGCAAACAAAACTGCGGCAACATGAATACAACATTCCCCCAGTCCTGCCATGCATGTGCAATGTGCTGATTCCACACTCCCATCTGTGGCAACAATAACCCATGGCTCTAGAGGTTTCTCTCTGACTCGCATAGAGTGGGTCACCTGGAATTTAGAATGAAGGAAACATTACAATATATAATATATAATGTTCAATATTGCGTCAGTACTCTAGCTTTTTGTACATGTCGAATTTATCCATACATGTACATGTGGAATGTTTACATGTACTATCAATCAACCCCATTATTAAACGTGTGGCTACAGCAAATTCACAGAGGGATGAATGGTTCGAATAAAATTGAAAATGCTATTGTTATTTTAACTGATTTTAACTCTATAAATCTGTCATCACAAACAAGCTACTGCAGTAATAAAATGGAGTTAACTGAAGTTACGTTATTAAAAGAGAGAAAGAAACAAAACGGAAGTGTAAGTACCTTTGCTCTCAACAAATAAACCCCATTAATTTCCTTGTGCAGTATTTCTTGGATCCAGCCGTCTTGGAAAAGCTTGTATGCATCAAGAGACTTGTAGTTCTTCAACTGATCCTTGGTGTATGCTGATTGTTGAAAAATCAAAAAATTAACAACATCTACATAGCTGACCTCAGGCCGATCGCCGATAAGGCTCCAGCAGGCAGTTTATATGGATCAATCTGTATTTTAGCAGTTTTCTGGATGTATAACGAACATCACCCACAAGTGAATCGAAGTAATTAGTATGGATCATAGCTTTCCTTGTTGTCTTCTCCATCATAACTATCAAGGTCAACTATCGATTTGTCGGGGGCTCAAAATGGCGGCGTTTGTTTAATCGTGTTACATTTTGGGAAATTGTGTACCTTAGCGTGACGTCAGTGAAAACAACCCAATCTTGATTTGTTCGATGTATTTAGGGTATCGGCTTTGCTGACCTGGGGCTCGAAATTCGTTAATGCATACCTTCTGCAGTATTATTTATAATACCGTAGTTAGATTGTGTCACTGTATATTTTATACCTCGAACCGCCAGACTTACAGAGCTTTCACTTTGGTTCTGTTAAATGTTGTGTGTCAGCTGGTTTTTAATTGTGTTAACAAGCGAAAATCTCAAAACTATCTTTCCGTCGTCGTATTTGCACAGACAATACTTTTAATTCCCATAGACTGCGATCTTAATGTCTGGAGGAGTTACTATACATTCGTGGTAAGATCCGCAAAACACGCTTATTTCGTATGAACGAACTATCCAAGAGGAAACTTTTAACAATGATGAAAATGATAAGCTGCGCAGCTCGTTTTTGAGAAAGATTCCCCTGTCGGTCCTCACTATTAAATCCGTCTCGGAGACTATCTTGTAGTTTCTTTACGGCGACATGGATAACATGAAATATTTTTTTTGTTCAAGTCTTCCATTGCATGCAGTTAGCCCATGCGTAGGCTTCTGGACGGACATCGTAATCACAGAACCATTGGATAGTAAATATGAGAGATTGCGTTAACTGTATGCATGGAGGCGGTTGAGTTCATTGAACTATTAAGTAGCAAATATGCTTTTATATTCTTCTTATATGCATGAAATTTTTAAGTGTACGTGCCTTATGTCGACACGGTCATGCAATTTTTAAAAGGCCACCATTATACGTTCATGGTTAGTTTCAAGATAATAATGAGATTCTCACACAAAAATTCAACTCTAAATTGTGATATATGATTGCCTAATATCGATTCATGGATCAACCTGGTATCGGAATGTTCAGGTGAAACTGAATTTGAAATTGAGATGTATCTATAAGTAAACTTTTGGAGCTCGATCTGTTAGTATATTGTTGGTTATAAGGTTTTTATTCCATTATACATCAATTCACATGTATGAAATGACTTTAGAATATATGAGTATACATGTACGATATCTTTAAAGATACTCACATATACACATCGGCTGACTTCTTATCAGTTCCTTCGTCACATTATACTTTTGCTGTGAAAATATAATTACTGAAATCATTTTTATCTGATAGTAATTTTGTATCCAATGTCATTTTATCCCATCAACTGCATTACTGTAACACAGTTTACAGTTGATTTATCGATTTTAGGTCATTCTTTAATTCTGCTGCTCGGATCACACGAACCAAGTCTTACATTTGCGTCCAGGCTTACATTCTATTGGCGAAACCCATCATGCGTGATTGTAACCTGGCTGCCAAGGACCTAATATGTCAGTCACTAAGTCGCTAATGGGCTGTCAAGGCCCTAATATGTCAGTCACTAAGTCGCTAATGGGCTGTCAAGGCCCTAATATGTCAGTCACTAAGTCGCTAATGGGCTGTCAAGGCCCTAATATGTTACTCACTAAGTCCAGACTTACAATATGTTGGTGAAGACCATCATGCTTGATGTTTATTAGATGTCAGTTGCTAAGTTCAGACTTACGTCTGTTGGTAAAACCCGGTAGGCCTGATTTTAATCAGGCTGACAAGAGTGTAACATGTTAGTTACTACGTTCAGACTTCAGTTCTGTTGGTAAAACCCAGAAGGCCTGATTTTAAACAAGGTTGACAAGAGTATTACATGCCAGTTACTAGGTCCAGATTTAAATTATGTTCGATAAGCATCTCAAATCTGGTTTTAATCATTATGACAAGGGAATAACATGCCAGTTCCTAAGTCCAGACTTTGATTTCTTTGGTGAAGCCCACCAAGCCTGAATTTATTCATGTTGACAAGATCCTAACTTGTCGGACAGTGATATTTGTTGCACAGGTGAAAAACAATTACAGTTCAGTTTCATTCGGATGTGCGTTGCAATCTATTAAATAGTGTATCTTACCCCAGTCACAATTGATAATCTATATAAAGCTGATATTATCCAGTTATTTTAATTCGATGTATAGTGATCAGATATTTATAATCTCTTGTCAGCATCTTTCTATGATAAATTATACTTCATTTATAATTATTTTTTTCTCTCTCTGTGTGTGTGTGTGTGTGTGTGTGTGTGTGTGTGTGGTCACATTAAACAAGTAAGTAAAATGTGACAGAATCCACATACATTCTGCCAAGGCTATAACAGAGATTCAAGACATGTCGGACGTGAAAAAACAACACAGGAGCTGTATATGCAAATGAAATCACTGTTTGCATCCTTTATACTTGAACCTGTATATCTGTTGTTAATACGCACAATATGCACTTTGTCAAATTGAAAGGAATAGGTCACCAACGGGATAAGAAGGTTAAACCTGACTAATAAGTATTGCAAAATTTTCTGAGTTGAACACCAGCAGGAACAGCGTGATGCTCATTTCAGTTATAAATATACAAATATGGATTTTTGTATGGGGATCTGAATACATTTACAGCATACTGCTTACCCCACTGACCATTCCTGGCGAAATTCGTGTTGTTTGCAACACTACATTTCTTACAAAACGGGAAGTTTCGCTACGGTATCCGCGGAACTTCCACATCAAGACAACAATAATCTACAAATGATGCTTGTTTACATGCAATAGTAGTTACTTTAATCAGTTTTTCTCGTTCTCCTAACGTTTACTGATATTATATAGACATGACAATTTAACGCGTTTATGACAAGCTACAAACTTTGTGGGTTAAAAATGCTAAAAATACTAAATACTAAATTCTTTGTAGTCCAATCGACCACAACTTAAGACAATAAAGAAAGGATAACAAAAACCAAACAAGAAAAGAAACTAAAGGTGGTAAAATTATAAATATTGAAAACAGAGTGACAAGAACAATGCTGACATACGAACATTTTTATTGTTATAACAATGTTTCAAACGATTGGCAAAATTTATAGTGGGGAAATCATTCATGAGAAGAAGTCTACATTGTTTCACAAGACTGACTGTAACTGCAAAGACAGACAGACAGACAGAAGTATAGACATATATACAGATTTCAAGCAGGAAGCTATTATTTCTTGACCAATAGGTGAATTTTGATTCACTCCCTAACTACAATTTCGTGGTCATCTCTTGCCAATGCTCATACCTACCCCAAGACCATGACCCGAAGGTCAAAATCTAAAACCAGATGTATATATTACGTGCGTTGGCTAAATACATAACGTGTTTACAAAACAAAATGTTCTACACACTAAATGTATTTTATATGTCTTCGATATAATCTGGATTGTAAGTCGGGATATTATTAGAGGTAAGCCAGGGAATACTCATAATACAAGCATATGAAAATAGTGCATCGTCATTTCAATGTGAATTATATCCCACAGTTAAAAATCTGACATAGTAGCATATACAAACTTACCGATCTCTCCAGCTGACAAGTTCTTAATATCTATGCTAATGAGCGGTCTAACTAACAGGGATATATTTTGGAGCTATGACAAGAATATTGATTCGGGTGTATAAATAACCTGCTCTCTTATGAGAGTAAACTACATCAATGTCATGATTCTATATATTAGCCAAATGTGTCCAAAGTCTGTGCTGTATCAATTTGTCATTTAACCTCTTACGGATAGAAAAGCTCAGATGTTGACGTGTCAAGTCACGTTTTCAAAGGATGAATTTGTTCACATTTATATACATTTGTCTTCCAAAAGGTCCCCAATGGTTGCATTTCATTCACTAGTACCCCAATAGTGGCATTCTTAACTATATAGATCTCTTGCCTCAACCTTTGTCTCCTCTTCAAACAGTTGAATATATAAATCATCTCGAGTAAACCGTTGAAAACGTCAAAATTTTGGATGCAGTCAGCGCTCGTTGCCATTTTTGTTTCGACGTAGACAAAAATAGTACTTCGTATGCGGGAACTTTATAACCATAAAATGGAGCAGTGACTATTTTTACTCAACTCCGATCAATACTACTGTGTAGGCTAATGTGATTATGCATGAAGTTTACTATATATATATATATATATGCGTTATATAGAAGATAGTATATATATATATATATATATATATATATATATATATATATATATATATGTTATATATATATATATATATATATATATATATATATATATATATATATATATATAACTGCAACGTATTAAGAGAACTGGATATATAATATTTATGACAATTTATTTCAATAACAGAAATTACGGTAGCATGACAAAAATCTCAAACATGTGTGTATAATCTCAAACATGTGTGTATTTTGTCATTGTAATTGATACTGTCCTTGTTGTCATTACGGAGAAGGACGTGAAACGAAACACTAAAGACCCATAAATTGACCCGTTCTCCTTGATATATTAAATAACACTGGGTGGTGATCAACAACCACAGTACTTAAAAACTTAGCGAATTGTCGGTTATCCTACTTGATCTTATCTACCAAAAACTGATTGTTAATTGCTGTATTTGTTGATTCCAAACGGACTTCTAGCTAGTTTTGCCCCGGGAAGCGTGTGGTCATTAATCAGTGAAACTTGACACGATAACTATGCAAACTACTTTATTGTAGAATGAAGTGAATATGACTTTAATACTAAAAGTCGAGAAGTGGTGTGGCAATAAAACATGTTACGAGTTTATGCTCTTAAAATAAGTAGCAGAAAAGAGCGAAAAGCAACAAGCTTTGTAAAATTCAACAAATAATTTATTTCCGTAGAATACCAGGTGAAAAATGAGAAAAAAGAACTCATGGTATTGCGAATTAAATCCCAAAATCAGCATAGAATTACAGACACAAATCCTAATAATTTAAAATCCTGAATTTAATTCAGTAGAAGTCCAAAATAAATCCAAAACTGAAGGTGAAGATGTATATAAGGTAGCTCCTAGAGTGTTGATGTGCCAAGGTCTTTTCTTGAATCACAGTAATATAATTCCAGGTTTGAATTCACTATGAATTTCCGTGAATGTCTGTAACCAAGAATTTTATCAGAGCACTTTTCAATAATTTGAAGAAAATAGATTCCAGCCCGAAATAATACTGGACACAACATATGATACAACTTGATTAAAGCAGGAATGAAAAATTATCTCAATTACAAGATTATATAGTTCTCTATAGAATCTGGACTATGTCAAATACACCAAGAAAATTCCAAAACCTAGACCCAAAGAAACATATTTACTTCTATTAATAATAATTCTTATTTTAAACCCGTATCTATGTCACCTAAAAACAATACAAGTATGCCAAGATAGAATTTAATCAACTTCAAGAGCAAGCTATCGATGCATCGGAAGAAAGCATGTTTAATAATACAGATGAAGCAGCAGTGTTACAAATTAGACTTTTCAAGAAAGTGTACAGTGAAAACATTATAGGAGCAGAAACTCTAAAATCGGTTTGAAACTAAAATTTGATGGAAAATAGGCATTTGAGTTTAATCTACAAGAGATACCTAACATATTTGTCGGATACAAAAACACCTATACACCCAAGAGAATACTTCATTATCTAGCCCTATGGTGAATAAATGAAAAGTTAACATTTGCTGAAATAGCAGCATCCATAAAACAACTTAGCTTCCTAAATTGCAGGGGATAGATACTGTATAGTGTTTTGTACATTTAATTTGCTTTATTTGTTAGGTTTGTTTTAATTGTTTTTAATCTTTTTTACATTATATGCTATTGTAATGTAACATTGTATGATGGACCTAACCATGTCCAAAAATAAGTTTATTTTCTACTTGACCTGAATTACTGATTTTTTAAAATTTGTAAACAACTAATACATAGCTAAAATCTTCTCTATGTGTATGGGTTTAATATCATGATCATTATTAATAGACGTATACATGTTTATTTGAGTCTGGGTCTACAATTTACCTGGCGCCTGACATAGTCCAGGATATATATTATAATTTTAGTAATAGACTGTCTAATTATAACTATCATTTTATTTTGTAAATATTAAGAAGTTTCCAGAAGTTTATTTTCCATTAGGTAATAATTTTATTTAGAACATGCTAATTGTGACCTGAGGTCAAGTAGAGGACTATAAAATCTTGTAAGATTATTCATTCGTGCTTTAACATCCAAGCAGAATCAAGTTATTGTTGTGTACAGTAATTGATTTGGAATTATTTAATGTATTTCTTCTCTGGAAATAAAAAGTGCTCTGATAAAATTATTGAATATTAGAAATTTGAATTTATAAAGAAATTTCAAGTAAGGATTTCTTCTTGGATTGCGTTACTGTGTCAACAAAATATTGGCACATCAACACTTTACGAGCCACGCACAGGCACATCAACACCTTCAGCGTTGGATTTAATTTGTATTTCTCCTCACGTTTATTCGGAACATTTATTAGTAAGACTTGTATCTCTAATTCTATGATCATTTTGAGATTTAATTTTCAAAATGCCGTAAGTTTTTTTTTTTTTTACTTTCACTTTGTATTCTAGGGAAATAAATTATTTGTTGAACTTTACAAAGCTGGTTGCTTTTCACTCTTTTCTGATACTTATCTTAAGAGCATATACTCGTAATAATAGAACGAGTACATAAGAAATGGAGGTGGCAGGAAGCTAAAAGAAATTATTGCAAATCTATTCAGTGCGAGACTAAGTTTGACTTTAAAGACAGCAAAATTGTACCAATGTACAAAAGTGGAGGAAAATGTAAAAAAAATAATAACTGTGACAGCTACAGGGCAGTATCTTTGCTATATGTTCTGTACAAACTATTTGAAAAATGCGTATGAGATTTAATACGTGTTACAAAACAAAAATGCTTAATTTTCCGAATACCTAACAGCAGGGCATCCGAAAGGGATTGAGTTACATAACGGTATCGTTTAACTTGCATGAAGCTATCTATGCTAACCGGGAATTAGAATCAAACGTTTACGCAGTTTTTTTTAGACATAAGGAAGGCGTTTGACACCGTATAAAGCTTGCCCTATTGGGAGTTATTGGCACACTCCTCAGTGTAAGTAAGCAATCATAAATCGTACTAAATCTGAACATTTACCAATTAGGCAAGGTGTCTGCTAAAGTCGTGTTCTTGCTACGCATCTCTACCTGTTATATATCAATGATATGTTAAAATTGTTAGAATATACCAAATTAAGAATAACCGAAGAATCAATTTTTTGGGGAAACCCTTCGTCAGCTGATGATATCACTCTTATAACAACAACCCCTGTTAATTTACAAGCAATGGTTGATATCGCTCACTTGTACTAGGTAAGCTGCAATGTTAAAATCAATGAAAATAAGAGATGAATTGTCATCTAACAGCGAAGCAGACAGAAGAAAGACTGGAATTTCAAGTCTAAAATTGGTCCAAACTTTATTCCGATTTCCCGAAGTACCGAACAAGTAGATGTACCTATTAATTTTGACACGAGCACATTCAAGAATTCAAACGTAAGGCCATGTCTACAACGCACGACAGAATGCTTGGATGGAACAGAATTGTCGCTAAAATTCATGAAAAAGCTATATTATCTTTGAAATTTTTTCATATGCTTCAGATGACATATGAAATAATATTTTTTATTGAGATTGCATACCTTTTTTGTAGGAATGACAGTACCAAATGGGATTTATTAACCTTATGGACAACCTTAATAACGCATATATATATATATATATATATATATACTCATATGTATGTATAGCCTTGTATAGCCTTATATACTTGCTGCCTGCCTCTGCCTTACCTACCTCCTACCTATATATATAGTATGTACGCTTTATCAATGATATACCACGAGATGTATAAATTTTTAATTGAAAGGAAACGAGGCTAGCCGCGTTTCCTTTTAATGAAAACTTTATAGAACGAGTAGTATATCATTGATACAGCGTACATACTGTACATATATTTTATTTATATCACATACAAATACATATATTTGCCCTTTGAACGGAGTTCAGATTTACTACAGTCAGCTGTGTATTGACCTAGTGAATGAACTCCTTATATCCCTGAGTGTGTCCGCTAAGAAATGTAGTTCTATGCCGTTTGTGGCTATTTACAATCACCTTTGCATATTGATAAGTTGATTGTTTTCTTTTGTAGTTTATATTTTTCTTCACATTGATTAAATCAATATAATACACACTTATGATTTAAACATGAAAGGGGTTTTATTAATAAAAGTAGAGCACTATAGACACTTGGTTACCTACGCCTTTCACATGAACGCTAATCCATTCACCTACCGGCTCATGGAAATTAATGTGGAATAGAAACTAAGCGAAATGACGAAACCAATAAGAGGTAATTAAAATATTTTAATATATTTACAGTTGATCTAAGTCATTATTCTGCTTTAGCAACTTTACAACCGACCGTAAACTCTCTCTGTCTCTGTCTCTCTCTGTAGTCGGTTTAACTCTCTCTCTCTCTCTCTCTCTCTCTCTCTCTCTCTCTCTCTCTCTCTCTCTCTCTCTCCTGGTCGGTTTGACTTTAAAACTATGTCTCTGTCTGTCTCTCTCTCATCCTTTGGTCGGTTTGACTTAACTTTTACCATCATTCATATGTCCAGAGATGTCGTGGGATGACACAAAATAAAATCCTCTACGTTCGTCAATTCATAGATTTTAGCCCGTATGCTGCTACGATGGTCAA
>JAECUM010029749.1:0-12728 GCA_016617855.1 Megalonaias nervosa
CGTGATCAGGCAATCGTTGAACGATTTAATCGAACACTTGCTGAGCGGTTATTTGGATACCAATATGCAAGGGAAATATCCACTGACTTTAAGTCCGGTGAGAGATCTCGTGAATGGGTTGCAAGGTTACCAAGTGTGATAGCTGCGATAAATAATGAAATTACTCGTTCAACTTCCATGAAACCTTCTAATACGATTACAAAAAAATATATACAAATACAACGCCGTGAATCTTCCTCACAACCAGTATTAGGTGATGTAACTGTAAGATATTTATATGAACCTGGTGAACTTGAAGGTGGTAAAGAAAGAGCAACTGATCCTATCTGGAGCGTGACTACACATACAATTTCTAGTGTGGTTAGATCCACTGGTAGACCTCCAATCTACAGACTAGATTCTACAGCTCCTCAACGTGGATTTGTACGTGAACAATTACAAGTAATCCCTGAAGACACACAATTACCACCACCTTCACTTATGTAAATTAGCACCTCTACGTCGATTACATTCAAGACAGGTTAGCATCACATTATCACGTATATGACCATGATCACTATTAATTCTGTCTACGGTAAATTGTCTTGGATTATTATTCGAATATTGCCATAACATATTACAGTTACAGCTTGCACAATGATTGTTCTGTCGTTGCTTTAATAAATTCAGTATCAATATCAAAGTCACGATTATTTTTTTTGTCACATTGCTTATAACCAGATAGTAATGACGTAATAAGAAAAAAACTAACAGTCTGATCATTATTTTCTGTCAAATTCATAATAACCCTATGTAGTTGATATATTCTTCTGACTCGAGAAACTGCGAGATAAACTAAATTTGACCTTTCGATCCGATCATCTATAATCCAGATATTTGTATCAGAAATAGTTAACCCCTGTGACGAATGAATCGTTATAGCGTATCCTAACGTCCACGGTGATTTATTCATACTCAGCGCATTCTCAACAACAGTAATATCGACTAAAACAATATCATTCAAGACAAGATTTTGTATTCCACCACCAGGAATTTCAACTTCAATATTCTGTCATCGAGTATCTGCTGGGCGATAACATAATGGTACAGGTAGATCTGAAAACTTTTTTTTATGTAACAGAAATAATTTCTCCTGTAGTTCATTACGAACTATCTTTCTACTTGCAACTATTAAATCAGCGGGATTCCATAAACTCAGAAAATCATTCATTGTAGTTTCTGGAATTACTTTACGCATTATCTCACATTGTATTTTATCTGGCTGTAGTCTGATTAACCTTTTAAACTCCTTCAGCGGTTCATCAATAGCTCTATGGTCATCATTTATTTCTTCATAATAATCTACGTTATTCTTCAGCCATTCATGTGGGGACTGTCCAATAAAGGGTGGTGGTTGACCATGATCACCACACATTATTACAGCAGTATTCTTTGTCAATAACCAATCAAGAAATGTTTTTAATATTTCTAACGACACCGTGTCTACCTCGTCCCATATAATTTATTTAGGTATATATTTCTCACCCATTCGCTCAGGAGTCCATGTATCTCCGCACCATCTAAAGAAACTATGATATGTAGATGATTTTACTCCTCGTTCTTTTATTTCCCTGGCTAATTTATGTGTAGGTGTCAAAACAATTATATCTGAATTATTATTCATGAATAATTTAATCACACGCGTTGTTTTACATGAATCACCGCATCCGTTAAGATAAACAGTTTTATGTCTAGCCACAGGATCATATACAGATGGTGCTAATGACTTTAATACTTGATTATTATTTTTGTAATATATTTCCTTAATTTCAACGTCGGCAGATTCAGAATAACTAAGTATATTTTCTTGTTTTATTCTCCATGATCCCCATTCACCATTACCAAGTAGAGGTTTTAACAAATTTGTATATTTTTTATTTATATAAATCGAATCCGTGGCGACTCTGACAGCGTAACGAGGAAATCTATTTATCATAGACAGTAGATTTATAGAAACATATTGCAACATCGATGATCTTAAATGAGTAAATTGCGGTGAGTCACCATCAAGATAACTCACAATTGTACCTAGTTTGGTTCCGTCTGAAAAATAAGCATTACTCCGATTTATAAATGTGTTTTTTTTTTCGTTGTATCAGCGATTATAAAATCGAGTTCAGCATCGTCTATAATCAATCTTGTACAGTGTCTTTTATGATCACATGCTCCTCCTTGAGTAAATTTACAATTATTTTTCTACCAAGATCTTTTGCAAGTTTCTCATCGTGCTCGTCGCTGCATTTACGTATATTATTAGTAATTTTAATAATGTCATCTTCGTTGATATCAGGAAATTCTTTCCTAGCATCATCAATATTAAATCTGTTTGGTTCTGGTAACCAAACTTGTTTCTGTGGACTATACGATATAATTGCTTCATTTACCCTCAACGATATTAAAATTCCAGCATCAAGCATATATCGCAATAGTACTATTGGAACCCAACATTTTTCTGAAAAATGTCTTCCAAACCAAGCATAAGTAATCGGATGGAGATCTTCTGCAAACTCAAATGATTCTACATGAGCAAATCCGGTTAAGTCAAAATCTGGTAAATGTCCGTTTATCGCAATTCTGGTCATCTCGTGTGATGGATGTCTAAATCTCTTAACGTATTCAGAACATTCTCCGTATCCAAGAAAACTTCCAGGATAACACCCTACCATATCAACTGAGATAACGTCATTATACTTATATTTAGTATTCCACAATCCTCCGTGTCCATATTCTACGCAACTTTTATGGATATCTTCGAGAAATTCCGATCGTGTTGGTTTCCATAAATTTTTCTCTTGAGCAAAATGAGCCGCTACAGATGTAACTGTAAAACAATTATTTAATAATTGTCTAACTTTGACATCGTCTGAAGCATATTTCAGCGCAAGATGTTCCATTTCTACATTAAGAGATTCTTACGATAAATATCACCATTAGGCCGTACAAACTGATCGTAATAATCATATTCTGAACTTTGAAATAACGAAACAGATACAGGATCGTTTTTACTGATATTTTTGATAAAATCAAATATATGACCATCATAAAATTTAATTGTTCTGTCTCGTGGAAATATTGTTACTGATGAGGTCCATGCATGTGCATTATGATCAATAATATCTATCGAAGCTCCTCTTGATTCATATTTTGATTTATACAAAATCTCTCCTGTTAACGTCTTCACTGTTATTGGAAATTTTAATAATTTTCCTAGTTTATCAACGTCGCTAATAGATGCTCCAGTATCTTTAACTGATTCTGCCCACGTATTTATTTTTTTTACGCCTTTAATCTGTCAGACCATTACCACGTATTGCATTTATGAAATGTTCTGTAACTCGTTCAGCTACACAATTTATTCTTGATTCTGACAGTCTCATCGGCTTGAGATCATTGACGTCAGGTTTATTATTCAGCGGATATATTGCATATACAACCGCAGTAACTGGATATGCGCGTTCATAATACAATTTGTCAACACCGGTTAGTATTCCGGGTTTAGATTTATTACTCAAAAGAACAATATTATTTCCTGACTGTATGCGGACTGGATCACGCTTGTCAGGAATAATCCAAGTATCTTCTTCTGTATTTACAATAAATTTTATCAAAATAAAATATTTTTGATCATCAAGGTGATTAATAATTGCTTTTCCTCGTTTGTCATTCATTATAGTATCTACAATATTTCCGATTCTGAATGTTGACCATACATGAGCAGCACCACTATTACGAAATTCATTCTTTGCTTCACGGATACGTTCGGTTATATCCTCATTTGTTAAAGCTAGATCTTGCATCAAAGTACTAAATTTATATTCTGATAATCGATCGAGATCAAATCTAGGTCTATAATGTTCAATCTCGAATTCCATATTATAATTAAGACAAATATTCAAATTGAATTTTAGTATATATATAATGATTGAAACAAAGAATAAATGTGCTTGGCTCAAAATTGGATATACTTCTCCTTGTAACAAAACATGCGTGAATGAATATTGCGGATATCATATGCAAAGTATCCAAAATAGAAGTACAGGACCAATACCATGTATTCAATGCGGTATTGGAGTAAGAGGAAAAACTCAATTGTGTTTAAAATGTGGCGGAAAAAAATACAGGTAATTAAAACGATATTACGATAAGAAAGTTTCAGGAGAATCTTCTATAAAATCAGCAGAAGTTTATTTGGCCAGATTCTCTAAAAACGATTTAAACAAATAATATTATTATATAAAATGAATCAGACAAATAATGATATTGACAATGATTATATAATGAATCAAACAAATAATGATTCAAACAAATGTAATTTAGATATAATGAATCAAACAAATCAGACTCATGATGAAATGATCGACAATGATATTATAAGAAAATTGAAAATTGAGTACTATGAGAAACACGAATTTGTTAAACATCCAGTATATACAAATTACGAAGCATCCCGAGATGGTGTAATCAGAAACTGCAGATTGAAAAAACCAGTCGGTAGTATTAATAAATCTGGTTATTTTAAATTCAATACCAGTGTAGATAAACATCATTTATTTCATAAATTCATCTACGAGTGTTATTTTGGAGTCGTTAAAAATGGACTCGTAATTGATCACATTGATGGAGATCCCAAAAATAATCGGTTATCTAACCTGCAAGCTATTACACCGAGTCAGAATTCTGCACGTGGAAATACTGGAAAATGTAAAGTATTTAAAAAGAGAGCTATTAAATCCGTAAATACAGAAACAGGCCAAGAAATAACTTTTCCATCAATATATGCGGCTGCTAGATATTTTAGCATACATCCACAATCAGTACAACATGTCGCAAATAAAATATACAAATCTGCATATTCAATAAAATATGATCAGCTGATTATATTTGAATATATCTAACTCTGTATTCTTAACAAAAAACAAAACAAATAAATATTTTTTTTAATACTGTATATAGTTCGACTCTATCAATTTTGCCAGGGGTACCTTCACTGTCGCTGCTCTCAGTGTCACTTTCATTTTTGACAGAATCAAATAACATAATCTTTCTCAATTGCATTACACGATTGTCCACAATCTTCTTTTTCTCGTATTCACGAGATAGTTCGGATCTGATATTTTCGATCGAACGTGCAAGAGGCGCAAACAGTTTTACCTGTTTGTCATTTACCATTGCCAAGGATTCTAACATAGACTGATAAATTGATTTTACGAATTTATAATTGGATGGTAATGTGTATTTATTTTCAAATTTTCATTGTTTTAATATTTCATAATCGCATAATATTTTCTCAGGATCGAGATTATCAGAGAGATTTATTCCGTTATGTTTTAATTTTTTAATAGCAGAAATAATATCATTAATGTTTTCTTGGTTCATTATATATATAAATATTTCTTTAAAATAAAAAATATTTACAAAACATATAATCAAAACACAACCCCATATGAACTCCTAGCTTGCCATAAGACATGCTAGCAAGTTCAGGGGCATTTGAATTAATCCCCATGTGATCCCCTAGGTTGCCATATGACATCCTAGCAGGATCAGAGGTTACATATAAACTTATCTCTAAGAACTTAATTAACTTAATTCTAAGGACAGCACAAACCCAATGTGATCCCCTAAGTTGTCAAACAACATATTAGCAGGATCATAGGTTACATATAAACTTATCCTAATGAACATATGATTGTATGGTCATGATTATATATACAAATGGTGGTGATTTTGATTTTTGCAGACAGCACAAACATAAACTTATCCTAATGAACATATGATTGTATGAATATGAATATATACAATGGTGATGATTTTGATTTTTGCAGACAGCACAAACATAAACTTATCCTAATGAACATATGATTGTATGAATACGAATATATACAATGGTGGTGACGAGGGAATCTTGTCTACGTCCAACAGATTTTGTACACTCTCCCCCCATACAAAACCCCGGGGAGTGCAAAAGGTACACCCACCACGTGTTTACATGGTGGGAGAGTGTATTTTGTCTGTTGGATTTCGAGGAAATTCTCCGGGTTCCCCCAATTAATAGCATCCGTCGCCAAATGCAAGATAATATATCTTTAGCATTTTTGGAGACTCGAACACGCGAGAGTCTGCACAACTTCGATCCACGTCTAAACGCCTTACCATCTCGGCCACCTCTCTCTTATCAATAATACAGTTAAATTTAAGTATATAAAACTTTTGCGCTGTCTCACATGTGATTACTCTGGACTTGTATTGCTAATAGAATGTAGAACTGTAGCGTGAATTTACTTAATTTACAAACATAATTCATTAAAATAATCGCACATTAGATTTTCTGTATGAGTTATCGTTCGTTAAGGTCAAAATACAAATGTTAGAGCTAAAAATAATTTTACGCACTTGGTATATAAACCAACGTGAATTTAAGGTTATCAAAGTTCAAAGATGCATCAATATCCCTCTCTGTTACAAATTACTGACAATAACAGCTAATTGCTTACAGAAAACAAATAAATCACTAAATAATTAACAAAAAACAAGATATATTCGTTGTCTGTAAATCGAACTTAGTAGTAAGGGAAATAATCGTTTAATTTACTCTGCAGAGAGAGAGAGCAGAGTTATCTCGCTTCATTATATATACAATTGCTTTAATCATAGGAATTGATTATTTTAGTAAACTATCCATCAGATAAAGAAATTTATGACCATTTCATTAACAATAGTACTATTTACCCATCAGATAAGGAAATTTATGACCATTTCATTATCAATAGTACCTATTTACCCATCAGATAAGGAAATGTATGACCATTTCATTAACAATAGTACCTAATTACCTATCAGATAAGGAAATTTCCAACTATTTCATATACTTACCCATCAGATTATTTCAAAATCAGATTATTTTTTTCCCCTGATTATTTACTCAGACGTTCTATAAGCGTATATACAGATTAACATGCAGTGATTCCCCTTTTAAATCCAAAATGTATCCTGTCTGGTCAGTAAGTCTGAAATTTATTCTTGACAATAATGGATTATGTACACGTAGATAAACTGGATTAATTGGCTCAGATACAATTAACCACCCGGGCGGTACTTGAGGACTAAATGCATATAATATATACCCTTGTTGAGCTTTAGTGGATTTTTCAAGATCTACTTGATAACTACCATCAATTACGTCACATACTAGATTGACCGCGATCGTAGATGTTATATTAGCAATACCATGTGGATCATTATTATATTTAAGAATGGTTGGTGTAGGTATTAATTTTTTCCATGAATCACACATTCTTTTAAAATGTTCATCAATAAGATTATTAACTGATTTCTTCAGCTCTTCAGAGTTAAATCCCGGAATTACAAACGTTGGCAGCTGTTCTTCTGTAATTTTAGAAAATTTAAGAAACACTGTTTTAAATAAAGGATTATAACTTACACGCTGAATAGGACCGTCTTCATTAACTATGTAAGTATTAAGAAATCTATCTGCCGGTACGTTTAATGTTTTTTCTCTGTCAACGATAGCCTTATTTACATATTCTAAGTCTGACACAACTTGATTCAAATGTTGTATTACTTCAATTATTTGATTTTTTAAGTCATCGTTGTAGGAAATGCTGATGCTGGAAAATAAATTTCTTAGATCATTAAGTACACGTTCATGTTCAGATTTAATTGGTTTTGATACTGAGTTAATTTCTTCAACATTAATTGTTGCTATTCTTGTTGCACCTTTACCTTGAACGAAATCTATAAAATGATTATAAGTTTTATAACCACGATAAGCATCCGGAATCTCAATGAACGGATTAGTTTTTCGATATTCTGGAAGTTTTATAAATTTTTCAACATCTATGACAAAATCAGATCGTTGTGGTTCTGGTGGTCCTTGATAAATTGGTTCAACTTCAGGCCATCCTAATACTGATCTAATCGAACTTTGATAAATATCTACAGAATAATCAGGGGAATTTATTTCCATCACCGCCGATAGTGTTGGTTCGTGAACAGTAATTGCTATTTTGGATTCTTTTCCTGTAATAGATTTAATTCTGCGTTGGAACTCATTGTTGTTCTGTTCTATTTGATAACTGCCCGTTGGAATAGCAACTACTTGCCAATCAGGAGTTCCATCAGGCTTATTCTTATTAGCGAATACCAGCGAATTATTTGGCTGTAGTCCACCAAATGGTTTTGATCTAATATTTGGCCAGCTATAATAAACTCGCAATTGTGCTAATGCTATTTCTTTTGCAGGAATTGCGGTTGGAAAATTGACACTAAATTCAGGATTGGTCGAACTTAACGAAATCATCGTAGTTTTTGACGGGGTTGTATTAGTGACGATCTGTTGAAGTAGCTCTCTTGACGCTGCCGAAGACATTATTATTATTGTTATTATTTAATTCGCCTTGGTTATTGTGAGTGACTTTGTCAGCGATTCTGAATGCTTCATCATAGGTCTTCATTATCGTTGCGAACTCCGCCTCAGATATTTTACCATCGCTGAGATACGCAGAAAGATACGAGGATAATTTAGAATAGGCTGTTGTTCCTGTATGTAATGTTATTATATACTCATGTAATTTAGTAGTTGTACATGCGGATATCTTCTTAGCTATAATACTAAGAATGCCTGCGATAGTCGTTGAAGTTGAAACGACGATTGTTACAACTGCAGGCTCTGTCATTGTTATTGTTGATAATAATAATCCGGCCCCAGCAACAATAGCGGAAACTGAGTAAACAATTATATCAATAACAACCATACGTCTGCGATATTTTTTACTTTTACTGTATAATCGTCGATTATATTTTTTAATTCAGTCTGACATTTACACACTTGATTATATCTGTGACGTTGAACGTCGATGTAGGACTGAGGTCCTTGGTTTTGATTCATTATACAATGACGTTAAGCAATTAATTAGGGAGTTTCAGCTACGAATTCCAGATACCACCAGTAACGTCTCGGAGGCATTTCCGTTGATATCAGCGTAAATATTTCTTTTATGTTCTTGGTTAGCATCACCAGTAGAAGATTATGATATACATTCGGTGATGATGAAGTGGCAGCAGTAATTTCTAAACCACTCATGGACAGCCTGTATAAACCAGTTACTTCTGCGGCATGTTCGAGAGTGTTATTTTGTGGTGTCCATGTTGATGATTCTGATGCTACTGTATACACGATATTTTTAATTTGTCCTTGTGGAATTTTAATCAGATTAGTTTTTTTGAACAATATTAGGTATTCCACTAACAATATCATTGAGTTTCATGTTTTATGTCAACGGTTGGTTGTTCCCCCAAAAAATCTTTAATGGTTTTGTTTATATTTCGACGAAAATTTAAGAACGTTTCTACATGTCTAGAAAAAGTAGTATTGAGTGTAGTCATTTCGTCATTGATTGTTTTTAGAGGAATTTCCTTATCATCGACGTATTTCTTCGTTGCAGCATCAAAATCAGATTCTGGTGTTCTAAGATTATTAATACCATTATTATTCATATTGAGAAATGCACGCATTATACCGCCGTTGACTAACACGTACTTAGATTCTTGATCATCGACATATTTCTTTGTTGCAGCGTCCGCAACTTCGGTTGGATTTCCAAGACCTGTAATTTTATTTCGGTTCATGATAATGATATCCGTGAATCAATCACCATCTTTCTTAATATAATCGTTGACTGACGTACCGGAATCTTGTATTTTACCTTGATCAGTAAAAGTAACTATATTATTAACAACCGCATTAGGAACTCGTATGAGTACATCTGGCAGTTGTATATTACTAGTTTTTAATCGTCCTTCTTTATCCTGAAAGACAAAGACCTCATTTTGATCAACACTGGTTATGTTTAATAAATCATCAATCTCATTTCTGAGTTGATCGAGAGTTGCGTATTTAGATAAATCAGCTTGCTTCTGAGCTTTACCACGAGAAGATCTTCCGTAAATATCCACCATTATATTTATTAATGTCTGTTTAAATGTGACAACGTAGTATATTCATGCACGACTTTATGAGGTGGTTTTGTTGATTTTGATACAGCATCAAGTACGTTAAGTACTTCACGACCACATATTGGCGGATCAGTTAATGTTTGTGTTGGTAGCGTTGAATACCAGATTGGAATACTTTGATCGCCGCTAACATACTTTAAGAATTCTTTTGGTGGAGCTAATCCATATGAATCAAAATAAATAATTCCACGTGGATCAATTGCATATCCAACCCAGTGTGTGCCTGGTCCAGAGTTTTTATCGAGATTAATAATACCAGTTTCAATATTGTTTGGTTGTTTTGGTAATTGATCACGCATAAAAACACCTCTGAAGTTTTTTATTTTTAATTTTTTAGCAGCATCGAGTAAATCAAAATTGGACATAGGCGATATCAGTAAACTGTCCCTGGTAATCTCAGGCCCTTTCCGTACCATGAATGTGGGGTCCCTGGCAATCTTAGACCGCGACCGTATGCTGGGGCTGATAATCTTAGACGACCCGGCTGTGGAACGTTTGGTGCTTTTGGTCTTCCGCGTTGTTTTGATCTTTCTTTAAGCTTTCTGCGTGCATGATTCCCTGACCCGTTGCTTTCTTTAACGCCATTCCAGCAGCGGTTCCAACAGCACCTAATGCAGCTGCCTTTGCAACAGCTGGGGCTGCAGCGGCTATTAATGCTGGTATTGCTGAGGGAAGTGGAAATATACCACCCGTCTTAGCGATGTCTTTAATGGCACCTGCAGAAAGATTAAGTTTTATACCTTTATTTGATTTTTTGGCTTCATTGAAATGCCTGAGCTGACGCTCGGTCAACGATAATTTATTTGAGCCGCTCATCTGTTCTTTCTTTAGCGATATTTTTATTCCACAGTTATCTTTTGATGCTGATTGTAGCCTTTTAATCTGACCAGGAGTCACACTAACACTAACGTGATTATATGACATTATAATATTCATAAACGATCTAATTACATGTTTTCTACTGGAGCATGAACGACTCTCATTCGTCCACCAAGACCTTCAAGTAACATTGATTTATCGCTGAGTATAACAGCAATTGCTCTGTAATTAGGAATATCTACAATATTTCTGTTAACACGAGCTCGAAAGTGTATATCAACTACTGACTGTCTGGTTAAATCTAAATGTTCTAGTGAAAAGTAATAAATCGGATACAACGTTGTAAAATCCAATTGTCATATTTGTAAACCAGTATCAACATTTTGATCACGTCCCATGAACGTCATCAGACGGTGATATGCACGTGCTACATGATTTTGCTCGAAATTCAATAATATATCCTCGGATGGTTCTTGATGTCCATTTATTCTTAACGAAACCTCAGAAACACCAAGATTGTCGAATATCATTAAACTTTTTGTTTGATTACCTACACGTGTATTATCTTGAATCGCAATGAATATATGTCGCGGTGCAGAACTACCCTGCTGAGAAGCTATTTGCCATGTAAATAGACCATTAATTGTACTTTGAATAGCATCTGTGGTCATTGTTAACCATGATAACGCCGATTTACCACCTTGACTCATAAAAGATAGTAACCGATCTTCTTCAGATATTGTTAGAGTCATTACTGGCATCCACAATGAAAGTTTGGTTAATACTACTTTACCATGAAGTGCCGCAGTTGCAGCAACATCAACTCCTTCAACGTGCCATATTGCATCATCGTCCGTGGCTTTTCGTACAAGTACAACTGTGTGCTTAGCTCCAAAAATAACTTTTCTAACATTTCTGCAGAATCCAAAAATATGTGATAATGGAATTGTACATGAAAACATTGTCTTTTAACATTGCTTTACGCGATGCAAATCCTAAGTTAAAATTTGCGTTCATTGATAATACTACGGGAGTTTCTGCGGTTCCTGCAGCGTTTCTTACATTACCTACATTTACATTTTTGTGAATTGGACTATTATAAGTGTCCTTGGTAAACATCATTGATGGATCAGCTGATCTTGAATAATCATCGCTGTATCTTGCAAGGCCAAGTATCGTCGTTGCAACGTCAACATCTTTCTGAATAGATTCAATATTTTTTCCATCAATCATATACGTGGCACTGTCAAACAAAGCCATGATACCGTTATTGACAAAACCAAAACCAACATCGTTATCGTATTCAGTATTATCCGCTTTAAAAATTTTACCTTCTACTTCAATAAATGCTTCAGCGGGTAAGAAATATCTACCTGTATCCTGAACCTCTAATTCAATCCTTCCACGCTGATCTGGAATTCGAACGTCATAAGAATAATATTGATAATCACGCACAGACTCAACCTTGAGTATTGGTGCGTCCATGTCAAATGCTGGATCAGATATGTGCTTGAACATCTTTATTATATTTGCTATCGTTTAACACGAAGATCACTTCCTGCTATCAGACTAGCGGTTATATTTTTTTCTTTTTCTGACATTGGTACACTAGCCAACTCTGCTAGTTTTTGATTCGCAGCTTGATTTATTATTTTACTGACATTTGCAGGCATTACTTCAGTGCTTAGTAATTTTACTGGTGGTTGAAGTTTTCGTCGTATTAATCGTGCTAGTCTATCTTTGATCGCTGAAAATGCTTTACTAGCGAGATTACCCATAGCACCAATACCTTTTTCACGAACAACATCAATAGCTTTCATTCCCAGTTGCTTTGC
>JAECUM010029750.1:0-53860 GCA_016617855.1 Megalonaias nervosa
ATATATATATACACATATATATATACACATATATACCTATATATATACATATATATACCTATTTATATATATATATATATATATATATATATATATATATATATATATATATATATATATATATATATATATATATATATATATATATATATATTTATGTTTACAAGATGTACATTTTTTCATAAGTAAACAACATTAATCTAAGAAAGTTACAAAGCGTTTGCAGCTACATTCCCCACATTTGACGAAAGTAAAAAAAAGATATAAAAATAAAAAAATTCTTGTTCCAAATCGATGGGAAAGTTGCTAATAGATACAAAATGGTCAGAATTAGACTTTCCCACCTCTGAAGTTCGCTCAGATATTGGATTGGTCACCACCGAAGTTCACTCAGATTCAGGACTGCTCACCACTGAAGTTCACTCAAATATCAAATATAGGATTACGCAAAACTGAAGTTCACACTCTTGGATTTTTTAATCTGATTAATGATATGTAGTTTTTTGTTTGCATTTAGTCGATTGGCCATCCAAAAGTATATAGATATACATTAAAGTCTGTTAAAACAATTGTTGGGGGCATGTTTAATGCATACAGTAAAATAAATCGATCGCGTGTGTATGCGTTCAATCAATACTAAAACATGTATCCGTACGTATGTATGTGCACATTCACATTCATGCATGCATATGTGCACTTAACATATTATACATGGACATGAATGTACCCACACACACACACACACACACACACACACACACACACACACGCACACATATAGAATATTCAGGGCCCACATCGGCCTCATCAGCCACCTACGTTCCCACAAACCAACTGTTCCCGCTATAACACTGGATGACTAAAATGGTCCTAATCGACTTGATGGGATGAACAGTATATATATATATATATATATATATATATATATATATATATATATATATATATATATATATATATATATAATACTATCATACAGGTTAGAGAATTTTTTATTTCGTACTCTATGGAGATTCGAACCCAGGTCCGGGAGTAAATGGCACCCATCGCCTTGCCTGCACACACGAGCCCATATTCCCTCACGACTAAGCACACATCACCAAAACATTATGCTACTTAATCGGTGTTATATGCACTCGTGTGTAGCAGACACACTCGCATGACGATCAAATAATTAATTCTCATCTATCTACACAGTCATTCCCGATTCCTATGAAAGAAGTCAAGGTATATAGAATTAATTGTAGAGAATTATAAATATACACCAGATCCTCATGCATATATACAAGGAGTATAATTCAGCATAAGTATGCAACAGGTTAATGTGTGACCAATGAAATATGAAATACTATATTCATTTCCCATGTTATCATTCGGTGTCAAGACTTAATAAGAGAAGCTCTTGGACTGGTTGTTATTAAATTAGATTAAATTAATGGACTGGTTGTTATTAAATTAGATTAAATTAATGGACTGGTTGTTATTAAATTAGATTGAGAGCAATGTTGTGTTTTTTCCTTTACATCTGTCCAAAAAAAACCAAAACAAGACAGAGTATGAAATTTCACTCATGCAATACAAATTAATGCAAATTAATTTGTTAATACTTTACGCTTCTGCGATGTACTTGTATGTTGAACTCAGCAATCCTCCAAGTCATACCCTTCAGGTAATGTTATGTTTTCGACTGAACGGCGCTGTATGAAATCATTTTTGAGTATGCTAATTGAATGATATAACAATATCAAATTTCCCACGTACAAAGTAAATTTTTTTCTACATTCAAACAATATTATTATCAACACCTACTGATGAAATGCTAAAACCTGTGTGCCATTTCAAATATCATTTCATTTTCTTGGGGGGGGTATTAATCGTCGTTCTTTTATAAGCTTTTCTTCTCAGATTTTCCTTTGAAAAATCCTTTTAAACGGAACATCAATCGAAGGTCGTTCCTGCAGTATGCTATGGATTTTCAGCTTCCTGACTTAATTAATCAAATAAAAGTGAAGTTAATTTTTTATAAATGAAGTTTTATAACAATAACTAATTTAAACAATACATAAATAAATAATGTAAACAAGACATAATTTATTTATTTACTATTGTTTTCATTTGGTAAAATATTTGATTCTTATGAGATAAAAGCGCAAGCAATGTAAGATGAATGTTCCGTATCCATTCTTGGCTTCTGTAATAGTTTGTTCTCCAGGATTTTTTTTTTTTTTTTTAGAGTGTTCTGTACAAAGGTACACGACAGTTTTATTTTTATCAAGCTTTTATATATTTTCATTTAAAAAGATTCCCAGTTTTTAACAATAAAAATCTACCATTCTTAAAGACTTTCTTTCTCGATAATTTAAGGGCCGCGTCTTTCATGATCAGTGCCGTGTTACAGATTCGATTTCTGTGAGATTCAATATAAATGATGAAATAGTACTATCGTTTCCTCGTTGTATTTGTACCTGTAATGAATTGCATTATCAACCAAAAGGGGAGCCGCAGGTGGCCGAGTGGTCTAAAGCACTCAACTGTAGCCTCCCGCGAGTCGGTAGCTATTACCTGGTTTTCCCAAAGTTCTTCCTACTCCAGTTACACCAACCCCATGTATAGCTTATCCTGCGCTGTGAAATGGCGATAAACCCCAAAACAACAGCATCAAGCAAAAGAATCATTTCAATTTCCCATTTTCTCTCCTTCCCATAGTTATTTATTGTAAGGGCAATTGATTATAGTCTCTCGTCATACCACAGAATGCATGCTAATTGGCCAGAATATGTCAGAATATAATTGATACCACCCAGAAACTAGTCTTCAAAATTATCTCAATCTCAAAATCCCCTCCTGTATAGCATATTTCTCTGCCAGAAAATGTCTGATAAAGCGAAGAAAGATTTGATGAATTCTAACAAGTGTGGAAAATGTTGAGGTTGTCATGAATCAGGAATGGGTCTTGACAGTTACTGCTTTTTATTTCTAAGCATTCCTTCCAATGATGAAGTTCAGTAATGGTTCCTCACTAAAGAAACATCTGGAGTGGGAAAAATGTTCTTTGTTTGGCTTGTTTTGCAACATAAAAAAAAAACAAGTTATATGCGGTTGTAAGAGGGTCAACGATCCAAAAACTGATAATAT
Source organism: Megalonaias nervosa (assembly GCA_016617855.1). Taxonomy (NCBI): domain Eukaryota; kingdom Metazoa; phylum Mollusca; class Bivalvia; order Unionida; family Unionidae; genus Megalonaias; species Megalonaias nervosa. Next base: position 3,136 of record JAECUM010029750.1, read on the forward strand.
TTATAGTTTCCCCTTCGGAACTTAAAATGTTTATCATACATGATTTGAATTACAGGTCATTTCAGACTTAATTTCGCTATAGAACAGCATGAATACAAAAACCATCTATGAATATAAAAATATACAAAAATGAAGTCAAGTAAATGGATCTCTAGTCTTCAATGTTAACTATTTCGTACGTCTCGAACTATAGGATGCAGCCTTTGTGGTCAAAGGGTAGAAAGAAAAATAATACCACCACGAAAGAGAAATTGTTGTCATGGAATTCGTTGAATTAAGGCAGAAACTGTATAGAGTTTTGTAAAGAAAATATGTTTTCGTAAGACAAGAAGAAAAACTCAATCGTCAAAGCAAAATCCACGCATTATCTCATTTGCATCAAGAAAAATGGAATAGATTCAAATGCATGCTCGGGTCATCCGAGTGTTAAACTTTTCGGTGTTATCAGTATGTTTAAAAATAGAGCAGAAGTGTTCCGAACAGTTTTACAGAAGATGATACACTTTTTGCATACTATTTAATATAAAGGAACATTTCTACAGTTTGCCGTCTAACTATCTTGATTTAAACGTTATTTATTTTACTAGCTCGTGTGTCATCTCTCGTTCCGTCATTTAATGAATACAGTTTTGGGTGTACGGTCCCGGGTAGCCGAGTGGTCTCAATCGCTCGCCTTTAACGCTCATTCCCATGTCACCTCTGTCCGCATGGATTCGAGTCTAGGGCTCGGCCACTGTGCGTATGTCAGAAAGCTTGACAATAGCTTCCCGTGGGTCGGTGGTTCATGCTGGGGGGGGGGGTCTCCGTTTACTCCTCCACCAGATATACTGGCCGCCATGTTTAGTTTATCTTGCGCTGAAATATGGCGTGAAACTTTAAACAGCAAGAACAATTTTGGGCCAGTTTATATTTGACTCTGTCAATGGCAGATGGAACTGACATAATCCGACGTTACTGACAGTATTAATCCTCTTATAACGCACTTAAGTCGATATGACCATCAACACTTAAGTCGAAATGACCATCAACACTTAAGTCGATATGACCATCAACACAAAGCTTGCGTACGTTAGATAACATCAGGAAAAGTGAAGTAAAATATAATTTAATTGTAAACTTGTTCGATTAAGAACTTCGCGACCGCTGTATGGTTTATCAAAGGAGAGAAATTATTGACTATGCAACTACGAAGATCTTGGAACCAGTCAAGTCACAATCTCGAACACCATTTCCAACCTAATCAACAGGCCTAGGGTGAAAAGAATTTTATTATTCAGGCACAAGGTACGTTTCTTTTTAATTAGAGAGAAAATGAGTGTTTATTTCTCCGCTTTCTTTGTAGCATATGGTGTGTTTCAAGTTCATAACATGCAATATGTCTACGTATGCCAATATGATATGAATCATGTTGAGAGGTCAAACATATGGTTGGGAAGAAATTTGACCCATCGCTGGACCAGGAGATAAATAAACTGCAACCCATCTCATGTTACACCTTTTTGATGACAGGTCATGACCATTTGTCCATTAATTCTCAAGTAGGTAGTCCAGTATATAATTTGAGGTCTTGATCACCAAAGCCGAATATATATCCCTCGATAATAGGGTTTATTTCTTGTCCGAATTTTCATTTGTAACACTACAATGACCGGAGTTCATACATAAGTGGTTATTTGTGTGCCGGAGGGGGAATTTCTTTTATTGAAAAAACTTGAAAAGGTTATCAAGACCTTGGTGGCTTATATAACGTTCTTTTAGACTTGACCCTTTTCTTTCTTTAGCCAACTCGCACCTGACTGGCCACAAGTGATTTATTACTAATGAAATTTAGGAGTATTCATCTTCATAAATGACACTCAAATTTTAGGATGGTCAATCGATTACCCATTGCCCACCTGGCATAGGGCTCACAGGGGGAATTTTTAAAAGGTCTGTTAGCTCGAAGAAACAGAACTGGTCCCCAAAGCTTATATATATATATATATATATATATATATATATATATATATATATATATATATATAAAGAATACAAATCATATGGCGAATAACAGTCCTTTCAAGTGCACTGGATCCAGCAATGGATCACGTATGTCAGGGATTGATTAAGATAAATGCAATAAACTGACAACGAACAGTGCAACACTAGTATCTAACTAGCCTGAGCGCTTTCGACTCTTAATGGGTCTTTTTCAAAGGCATATACAAAACATAGACAAGACAAACAAATAAAACAGAAAAACCGTAGTGTTTGCAAAACTTTACATGGCTGTTTCTACAGGAATTAAACCTCCAAATGTATTATGTTTCAATGAGTTTATATCAACTTGTTGCGGATACTGGAAATTATTTGTATTAACCTAGAAAACGATGAGCCATAACGACATCTAGGATTTTGTGTACATTTATGTAAGAGCAAATTACATCCCGGATATTTCATTGTTATAGTAGTAATTGTAAGCTATTAAGCAAATTTAGAGAATTCTTCAAAAGTAAAATGTGTCGGCTGCAAAAGATAGTTTTATTTGTGCATGGCTATCTTTTTCTGGTCTTCTTGGTTTAAACCGCTTGGTTTCAATGTTCTAAGGCGGCGTATCCAGTAAGATTCCTTTTCTTTCCTGGTTTCGGAACTCCAGTTGGGGTTGTTAGCAATTGCAGTAAGTGTTATATCAGTGAAAGTGTGGCCAGGGGAGGAGAAGTGTTCTGCGACCGGGCTTCTGTACAGCTTCTTTGTCATCCAATCAGATCTATGAAGGTTGATCCTTTTGTGTAGCTTTTCAGTTTCTCCGACATATTGAAGGCTACAGATCTTACATGTGATGAGATAAATTACATTCTCACCAAACAAAACGTGCAAAACTGAGAACATTGAAACCAAGTGGTTTAAAACAAGAAGGTTATAAAAGACAGCCATGCACAAAAAAAGCTATCTTTTGCAGCCGACACATTTTACTTTTGAAAAATGTCTAAATTTGCTTCATAGCCTACAATTACTAATATAACATGAAATATCCGGGATGTAATTTGCTCTTACATAAATGTACACAAAATCTTAGATGTCGTTATGGCTCATCGTTTTCTAGATTAATACAAATAATTTCCAGTATCCGCAACAAGTTGATATAAACTAATTGAAACATAATACATTTGGAGGTTTAATTCCTGTAGAAACAGCCATGTAAAGTTTTGCAAACACTACGGTTTTTCTGTTTTATTTGTTTGTCTTGTCTATGTTTTGTATATGCCTTTGAAAAAGACTCATTAAGAGTCGAAAGCGCTCAGGTTAGTTAGATACTAGTTTTGCACTGTTCATTGTCAGTTTATTGCATATATATATATATATATATATATATATATATATATATATATATATATATATATATATATATATATATATATATATATATATAATCGATTTCGCTGCATTTCACCTATACAATGTGAAATATATAGGAAAGAACCGAGGAGGAGGATATTAAAACTGATAAGAAGGACGACAACGACAATTTGAGACAGAAATGGTTAAGCAGCATGCAATAATGTGCTTGGGTGACATGAAGGTTTGAAAAACATCTACCATCTCAATGTTCAGGAAAAAAAACACCAAAAAAAAAAACAGAAAGAGAAAACACTAAACAAAGAATATCATGGAAGCCGTGCAAAAATAATGCAAAAAAATAATTTCCTGTAAGTGCGATTGAGAAATAAAACAAACGAATGTGGCGAATATGTAATTTTAGCCAAGATCTAATATTAAAAAACTGCGATAATGGAAACTTTGTAATATATTATCCATGTGTTTTTGGTTTATATGTCAATGCCATAACTGTATCCCATGTAACAAATTGATTTATCGTGACTTTCCTTGAAGTTTTTTCTATGTGGATTGAGATGAAAATGTTATAACATTTAAATCAACTTCATTTTAATAACGAACAGTCCAAGTGTACATATTAATTAATTAATTAATTAATTCTCCTCTAGTCAATCATATAGGTATCTAAAAAACAACCCACGCTTGGAATGGAATAAAGCTGTACAGTCTTTTTAAGATAAAACATCCAAACACATAGCTCTCTTCACGACAACTGTTTTCTTAGACTTATCATTTCCCACCACAAAAGACTCAAAACGTGAGTGACTGTTTTATAAACTATACCCCAAAAGTCTGTTCGTGGTATGTTTTTTTTTTTTTTGTTCAGATAGAGTGCAACCCACCTTGAACCCCATAATACCTAGATATTGACTTCTGGCTGGGATGGAGGGTAAGATTCGCAATCAAATCCACCTTTACAGAAACAGTTCCTGCAATTTATAGGTCGCATAATCAACGTGTTTGGATAATTTTGTAAATCATTACTAACGACAACCTGTCAAATTATTCTAATTCTGCATCCGTTCTTTAGACGATGGGGTATAAACAGATAATATATAGAGACAAGTCGGCTCATTCTAGCATCATAAGTTACACAACCCGCCTCTGGCAATAAAGATGAGTGACAAATGTTTAGAAAGAATTAAATGCCATCTTCTTTCGGATTGAATGACACGATGAGTATACAATAAATAGATCCAGGTTAGTCTTTCTTGAATGATAGCAGGTGGAATTTACCGGCAATTGTACAAAATAGTAGTCTGTTAACAGAAGGTATTACTGCTGCCATTCTACTCTCATTGCATTGTGTACGTTTGTTACGCTTACAACAAAACCAAACAGCATTACAATACAGCTAACAATCCTCTTTTGTTACATAACTTGTTACCTTTAATAGTTATAACAGCGTTAGTGTAAGTACATGAGTCGTTACACTATATTCTAGAACAGGGATCAAACGTTTGACTTCCTTGGAATAAAACAAATCATACTGTGTGTTGAAAATGGCGATAAACCCACAACAACCAACCTTACAAACGTCTCCATTACTTTGCTGCCGATAGCAATGCACACAGAAAGTGATATCGTATGCCATGAACTAATATTTTAATGTTTGAATACTTAATTACCCATGCGTACCTAATTAATCATGAATACTTAATTATTTATGAATACTTCATTGTTCATGAATATCTAATTACTCATGAATACTCGATTACTTATGAAGATTTAATTAATTAATTATAAATACTTAATTACTCATGAACACTTAATTACTCGTGAATATTTACTTACTTATGAATACTTAATTACTCATTAATTACTCATGAATACTTAATTACTCATGAAGACTTAATTACTTATGAATACTTAATTACTCGTGAATACTTAATTTCTCATGAATACTTAATTATATATGAACACTTAATTTAAATATACTTAATGATTTATCGAATTAAGCGTTGGTGTCGTCACGCCTACGTGATGCGAACTGTCACGTACTAATGCAGTGAAACGGAATAGTGAAATATTCAGTTATTAATTGCTTCAATTAATGTAAAAATATCTCCATACTGTTTATTTGAGACATATCTTAAACAGTTCGACTGATTCTTCTTAGCATCTAATTGGCCTTTGCCCATCAGTTGTAATTTATAACTGAATTGTTGAAATACGTAGTTCCTCTATCATCCTCAGCTCAAATACTTCCCGATCATTCGTTGTCAAAACAGTTTTATCTGCTAGTTAACTATCACATATATGCCGCACTTCATCGCTCCTGATAAATAATTTTAATTTAGTGTGATTCGCCCCCAACCATTTATTAATATCAGTTTATCATGACGTGAAGGCTGAACCAGTCTGCTTGCACGCGTGCTGTGATTTGTACAAAATTGACTTGAAAAGCACTACGTTCTTTACGTGACTAATACACTGCAAATTTGTGACTGAAAATAAATTATAAAACCCGAACTTTACAATTATATTCATTAACTTTTAGGCTTGGGGCGGGTGTGAAAAAAAATTTGGTTGAGTTGAAAATTTAAAGGTTTGGAATAAATGTTTGAACTTTGAAGTTTCATCTCTGTTGTTACAAATAATCAGAAAGATTTAATACCTGCAGCTGTCGATACTCAATACTGATCACAGATACGGTCTTATCTGCTAACTTTCATCTAAGGACATTCATTTCTTAGAGATCGCTATTTTACTTGCTTGATAATTGATCAAATTTGTACAAGACTTTGGTTACACGCTATAAAAGGCCCATCATTCCAGCTGGTAATGAGATAAGGGACACTGTCTGAAGCACTCTTTCGGAACGGAACATCTTCTCTAATTATCTTTTAATATCCACATTAGGTAATGCCTGAAATGTGTCCAGTCCAAACGTGACAGATTTCTCGCACTTGAGCAAATACCAGAATGCAAAGTGTTGGGTTATGAAATAGTAATGATTACAGACAGAGCTTAAAATCACGTGTCTGCGTGGCTGGAGGCGTGTAAGCTATTATGACCAACACTGAAAGTGTGCAAATCGTTTCAGTCATGACAGATATTGTTACCGATGCATTATATTGTCCAATCAAATCTACGTAAGTACATAAGACTGCATTGTAAGCAGCCTACATGACACGTTAAAATTTTAAATGCCACCATGTCAATATTGCCACTATTGTATCACTCAAGAAATGACTGTTTGAAATAACTCATTCTTGAGAAGGAAAGTCTTCTTATTTCATCCTAACTCTTGCCATGGCAACAACAAAACAAACTAGACGAAAGTCCACAGGAGTAATAATGGATTAGCAGAAAGTTTCCAAACCCTAGCTGGAATATATGGAAGATACAAATAAAAGATAACATAGAAAAATATAACTACAAAACTACAAGACTATAACTCAACTGGCAGAATAGTGTTGCACGTGCAAGATGGCGTACTGCAGAGAGCTCACAGATTTAGAGAAATATTTCAAAACAAGAAGAGCTGAAACAACAGAAGGCTCGTTCCTAGAATGCGCTTATAAAGAGGACACCCAGGAAATAGATCTATTAGGAATTTCTTTGAAAAGAAGACCTACAGTGGTATGAATAATGAACGCTATCAAACGGATAAAGACTTGACCAAATTAATTGATGATATACAGAAAGGGAACAACATGCTATATTTTAAGACCATTGGGGAACCAACCGATAATCTCGTACGGAGAAATGGATATTAGAGGAGAAACAGAAGTGATAATGGAACCATCACCAATACTACGGAAAATCAAAAAAAAAAAAAATAAAAAAAAAACAAAAGACGGGAGAGATACACTTGTCAGACTTGCCGCTATAAATACCTCTGGAGGCAATAATAGAAGAGTTTGAAAAGAAGTTCCAAAATAAAAGTCACTAACGCTATAATGGACACATATCCCTATAGTCCAAGAAAAAACGGGATAAGGATTCTAGAAATCTAGAAAGCAGAACTGAAGAATATGAAACCATTCTTCTTCTTACATGGGTTTCCAGTAAAATGATGGTATAAGGGATGTATATACCATCGGAAATGCAAGATTTGTGGAAAAACAGAACTCATGAAGAAACAATGCCCAATGAATTTAGAGAAAGAAGAACAAACTTATGTTTCAGAAATGACAATCTTCCCCAACCAAAAGGAACAAAAAGGAAGAACAGCAACCAGTACAGATATTGAACCCCACAAAGGAAAAAGTACAACAGCAACAACAAAAGCAAAAACAACAGACTCCAAAAGCTAAAGGGCAGTCATCAGAACAAAGTGGGAAGCAACAACAACAGCATCATTTACAACAACATCAACAAAAAAGCCAAGAAAGAGAACAACAGCAAAAAGAAGTTTAACAAATTAAAGAAGGTCAAGATCTACAACAACAACAACAGAGGTGAAAAAGGGAGACGGAACCCGAAGATGAAAGAAAAGCAAGAAAAACTTATGGAGAGATCGGTAAAAGAAGATAGTGAAGAGAAGAAGAAGAAAAGGAAAAGGGAAGAACAAGACAGAAAAAGCTATTGCCATCTACATTACGATGAAAACCTAGAAGAGACAGTATACGACAGTCAAGAGCTAGACTATTTATCTGAAATTGTAATAAAATGAAAAGAATTACGAAAAAAATACCCCTACCAATTTTATAATAGTAAATTAACACCTTCGAATACGAACAACAGCTTTAAAAAAGACTTTGCAAAATTTTACAACCAAAAGAAAAAAAGAGGGGGGTAGGAGGCACCCTAACTGGTCTGAAAAGATCAAACTTGGATAGCCTCCCCCACAAAAAAAATATGACAACTGGTGTAAACTGAATCACGAGTGTAGTGTTGTGACAGTCGGATTAATCAGATAGTGACCGATGCCACTAATTTATAGGAATTAGTCAGATTCCTACTAAGGAATATATTGTTTCCACAAAGCATGAAGGAAATCTCGCTTTCAGATGTTTAGGGTGAGCATTACTGACATGGAAGATACTTAACCAAGGATAGCAGACTATGAGACTTATTAAGGATGGTCAAGGTTGAGGCCTATGTTGAATGAGGCCTCCAGTAGCATGTGAGGCCTTGAGTAGCATGACATTAAGACTGTGATATGTGTCTATATGAATGTGATCTATCCTTGCGAAAATATATAATGGTCTGGTCTGAAAAGCAATATCCTGATTGGTTGGTCTTCTGTAAGAGGATTGGCTAATCATTTGAGTATATTGCAATGGCACCAATTGGAAATATTAGACACGGTAACTGAGTCGGCAGAGCCTTATATTCGCAATCCAAACATCGTGGATTCGATACCGGAGCCCGGGTAGACTGCCTCAGTGTGTCCTTGGGAAAGGCGCTTAGCCCCCATTTCCAATACATAATAGATTCAATAATGTGTTAAAAGTGCGGTTAAGACCAAACAAACAATGCAAAACCAAAGAGGAAACCAACAGAAAATAAAGAAAAGACCAATGCAATGTTTGATAGATGGTTCTATAGCCTTAACTGGGATGAATATAGACTTAGCCTGTACTAGCTTACATATGGTGAATGTTTGCATGTCACATGATATGATTTTAGAAAACGATCATAGAACGGCTAATGTTGTACATATGTGAAAAATGGGGTACCTTTAAACACAAACAAATGTGGAACCATTCCATACACATCTCACATGCCCCACTTCGTAAAGCCTTTAAACATTAGATGAAGCTACAGCAAAACCTAACTATGATTTGATAAGGATTAAACCTAATTTGAGACAGAAGACGATTGAAGATTGGCGCTCGCTCATCTATCAGGCACATCATACACAAAATCAGAAGCTCGACATGCAGGCGATAACAATGTTCATCACGGGCTGAAAACGGGATAAGGAAAAGCCAGGTGTTCTATTAGATAAGGGAGATTGTTAGAGCAGCTCTGAAAATGTTCAGTTCCAATTTATATATCAAATGCCTTACAGAGACGCTATCAGCACAGCAATAACAAGAGAAGTATTAAGCATTCGTTTCATTTTTCCAGGTGGAGCTTGTACTATCCCTAACAATAATAAACTAATCCGGAACTTTCAGTATTCAGGTGAGATTACCTCATATCTATCTTGCATCAGCCTACCCGTCAGCATCTTTCCGATGCACGTCATTTAGTTAAGACGGAAGTGCACCTTATCTTTACGAAGCGGTGTGAGCTTAAACAATGGCAGAGATGTGAAAACGCTCTAAAACGTAGAGTTTGAGTTCATGTTACATGGCCTACTTTTGCAACGCTTTATGTGTAATCATTCATTTTAATCATTGCAAAACCATGTACAATGTGTTGAATTCAAACTTCTGCACCACATTTTAAACACCGATTGAGAGTTGAGTGAATACTTTTGAATTGTGGATATTTTCATGCAAACAGTACAACTACCAAAGTACTGACTGTAGCATGCATTATTTGTCAAATTACATATTACCTAAAGCTATCAAGTTTCGTTATCAATTATTTAAATAAACTAATTTATGACTTATTAATTAGTGTTCTTTGTTTTTTGTTGTTTTTTTTTTTTATGAAACAAAAGTCTAAAAAATTTAAGTTCCTACTGATAATTATCTCCATGGAATGCCTTGGTCTAAGAACAATAATGATACGTATCTCCATGGAATACCCTGGTCTAAAACTAATACTGATATGTATTTCCATGGAATACCCTGGTCTAAAACTAATACTGATATGTATCTCCATGGAATACCCTGGTTTAAAAATAATAGTTTTACGAGTCTATGCTCTTAAAATAAGTAACAAAAGAGAGTGAAGACAACAAGCGTTGTAAAATATAACGAATAATTTATTTCCCTAGAATACAAAGTGAAAAATGAGAAAAAAGAACTTTACAGTTTTGCGAATTAAAGACACAAATTCTAGTAATAAAAAGTCGTGAATAAAATTCAGTTCAAGTCCCGAAGAGATTTAAAATTGAAGGCGATGACGTGTCTGTTATGGCCTGCGTCGTACTGATGTGTCAACAGTCTCTTGTTGAATCACAGAAATAGTATTCCAGGATTGAATTCAGTATAAATTCCAATGAATGTCTTTATCCTAGAATTTTGTCAGAGCACTTTTGTAATTCCATAGAAAATAATCACTTGAATTCAATAACCTGAAGAAAATAAAATTCAGCCCAAACTGGACACAACATAATGCAACTTAAAGTGCCAGACGTTAAAGCACAACTGGTAACATTCTGACAGTCACAAGATAATATAGTTCTCTGTTTGACCTCAGGTCACAAATTAGCATTTTCTAAAAACAACCATTACCTAATGGAAAATAACTTTCTAGCATGATTTAATGAGCTTTGTTTATTTAAAACATAATACCCTATAAAATTCACTTTGGAATACCCAAAACGCTGACCCAAATCAACATGTTTACCTGAATAATAATTTGGTCAATGAACTCAAACCCATAGAGGATAATGAAGCTATTATTAGTTGCTTACAATGAAATAAAATAAAATTTATAAAATTCAATCAGGTCAAACAGAACTGATTTCAATTCTGGACAAGGTCAAGTCCAGTAAACAATCCTGTATTACAATAGTATGTAATGGAATAAAAAAAAAATTTCAAACTAACAAACAAACAATTAAATTAAATATACATAGCAATATTGATACGTATCTCCATGGAATACCCTGGTCTAAGAATCATAATGATACGTATCTGTATGGAATGCCTTGGTCTAAGAAAAATTATGACACGTATCTCCATGGAATGCCTTGGTCTAAGAATAATAATGAAACTTATCTCCCTGTAATGATTTGGTCTAAGAATAATAATGACACATACCTGCATGGAATGCCTTGGTCTAAGAACAATACTGATACGCATCTCCATAGAATGCCCTGGTCTAAGAATAATAATGATACGTACGTGCATGGAATGCCTTGGTCTAAGAATATTACCGATACGTATCTGCATGGAAGGCCTTGGTATAAGAATAATAATGATACGTATCTCAATGGAATGCCCTGGTCTAAAATAATAATGATACGTATCTCCATGTAATGCTTTGGTCTAAGAATAATAATGATACGTACCTGTATGGAATGACTCGGTCTAAGAATAACACTTATACGTATCTGCATGAAATGCCTTGGTCTAAGAATAATACTGAAAACGTATCTCCATGGAATGCCTTGGTCTAAGTATAATAATGATAGTATCTCCATGGAGTGCCTTGGTCTAAGAATAATAATGATACGTATCTCCGTGGAACGCCCTGGTCTAAGAATAATAGTGATACGTATCTCCATGGAATGCCTTGGTCTAAGAATAGTACTGATACGTATCTCCATGGAATGCCCTTGGTCTATGAATAATAATGATACGTAAAAAAGTTTAAATTTTGGTTTGTATTCAAAACTCTTTGCAGTGACAAACTCATGCAACCCGCGCATAACTCTTGTATGAATTCCTGTTCTTGACAACGTCTTCCTGGCAAGAAACCTCCTAAGTTATTAAAGAATGTATATTTTACTCTGAACTATGCCATTTTGTGTTTCCTGTTTCACCTTGGTAATACGATACTGTGAACTAGGCTATTTATGTTTCGTTCCCCATTATTAATACCATGCTCTGGGCCAGGCTATTTATGTTTCCTGTTTCCCATTAGTAATATTATACTCTGAACCAGGCTATTTTGTGTTTCCTGTTTCCCATTAGTAATACGATACTCTGAACCAGGCTATTTATGTTTCCTGTTTTCCATTAGCATTACTGAACCATGCTATTTATGTTTCCTGTTTCCCATTAGTAATATTATACCATGAACCAGTCTATTTATGTTTCCTGTTTCCCATTAGTAATACTATACTCTAAACCAGACTATTTATATTTCCTGTTTTCCATTAGTAATAATATACTCTGAACTCGGCTATTTATATTTCTTGTTTCCGATTAATAATACTGAACCAGGCTATTTATGTTTCCTTTTCCCATTAGTAATACTATACTCTGAATTAGGCTATTTGTAATTCCTGTTTCCCACTAGTAATACTATGCTGTGAACCTGGCTATTTATATTTCCTGTTTCCCATTAGCAATACCGAACCAGGCTGTTTATGTTTCCTGTTTACCATTAGTAATACGATACTTTAAACCACGCTGTTTATATTTCCTGTTTCCCATTAGTACTACTATACTCTGAATCAGGCTATTTATGTTTCCTGTTTCCCAATAGTAATACTGAACCAGACTATTTCCGTTTCCTGTTTCTCATTAGTAATACTATACTATGAACCAGGCTATTTATATTTCATGTTTCCCCATTAGTAATACTGAACCAGGCTATTTGTTCCTGTTTCCCGTTAGTAATGATATACTGTAAACCCGGCTATTTATAATTCCTGTTTCCCATTAGTAATACAATACTGTGAACCAGGCTAATTATGTTTCCTGTTTCCCATTAGTAATACTATGCTATGAACTATTCTATTTATATTTCATGTTTCCCATAAGTAATAGTATACTCCTAACTAGACTATTTATAATTCCTGCTTCCCATTAGCAATACTATAGTGTGAACTCGGCTATTTATATTTCATGTTTCCCGTTAGTAATACTATACTCGGAACCAGGCTATATAATTATTTTATGCTACATTTCGTTGACTTGCTCCAGACCAATAAACGTATCTGATCTCACCATGTGAATACCCCATCTAGAAACTTAGGCTCCTCTTCCGACAAGGGTAGTCTTACTGTTCCGACTGTTAAAATAAAGTCATATAGACAACGTTCTTTTGCATACCAGGTCCCATTACGCGGAACAAATTGTACATAGATCTTAGACACGAGGACACTGTGATCTCATTCATTAAAAACATATTTCGATTGCAAGAACAGATTTAAAGACTTAATAAAGTTTACTTCCTTGATTAGTGTAAGCATGTTTTTGTTTGTAATTTCATGGTGTTTGTTTTTGTAATCTTGTCGTTGTATATGTTTTCCGTATTAACTAAATATTGTAAAGCGCTTAGAGCTTGAAAAGATTAGGCGATGTAATAAGTTAATCTTATTGTTATTATTATTATTATTATTATTATTATTATTATTATTATTATTATTATTATTACTATTATTATTATTATTATTATTATTATTATTATTATTATTATTATTATTATTATTATTACATTTGTTATTTCAATTTAGGAATTGTTTTCAAACCAAATGTGACTCTGGTTCAATTGGCAGATATAAGGCAAAAGAAAAGAATGGTTATTTGGCTATCATGTCTGGGCAACTCTTAACAACAGTTTTCATTCGAGTCGGGTCTCTGGTTAAACTATCAATCATCTTCTGATTGAATTCCTTACATCAACCATCATTTTGATTGGACTCCTTACATCAACCATCTTTTGATTGGACTCTTTACATCAACCGTCTTCTAAGTGGAGTACTTAAATTCACCATCTTCTGACTGGAAACCTCAAATCAACCATCTTTTGATCGGAGTCAATAAATCCACCATCTTCTGATTGGAGTCCTCACATCAACCATCTTTTGATTGGCGTCCTTAAATCAAGCATCTTTTGATTGGATTCCTTATATCCACCATCCTTTAACTGGCTCCCTGTCAGCCAGACCGCTCCGGGGGCCTAGTGGTTAGAGCGTCCGCCTCGGATTCAGGAGGTCGTGGGTTCGATCCTCGGTCGAGTCATACCAAAGACATAAAAATGATACTTACAGCTGCCTCGCTTGGCGCTCAGCATTAAGAGGTTAGTGTTAGGACTGGTCGGCCTGGTGTCAGGATAATGCGACAGGGTGGGACATCATGCTATATGTCTGCGGCATGATGCCCCAGTGCTAGACATCACTATAAACTGCCACACTGCAGACATCGTAGCGATATGACTAAAAAATTGCCACACATACACACACACACACACACACACACACACACACACACACACACACACACACACACACACACACACACACACACACACACACACACACACACACTGTCAGCCATGTCATCTGTAATGCAGATCATCAGACCTTGTGTCAAACGAAAAACAAAATATTTCTATGCGCATAACGTACACGATTGAAATTATATGATATTTTACAATTTCATCATGGGTCTGGTAGAGAATTTTATGGACTGGTTTTGTGTTAAAATATCTGCAAATATGATTTTAGAAAGTGTTTTTGAGATCAATCAGCAGCAAGGAGACCAGTAAAAATTAAAATTTTAATAAAGCAAGTAAAACTGGCTGAAGTTAAAGCCAGTACAGAAAGTTACGTGGGGTTAAATCATTTGCTGTTTTTATTATTTTTTTAGTAGTAATCTTTTTATACAATTCAGCCAGGAATGGTCGCATGTGAAAGTCTGCAAACTGAATGAACAACGTTACTTTCCTGATAGTTGCATAACCAAAGTTTAAATAAAACACGATATTGTTTTGAATGTTAAAACAAAGCAATTGTTTTTAGGAATTTTAATTCGTTGCACAATTTCATGAACTGAAGAAAAAAATCTATTAGGAATTTAATATGTGGAATTATTTATACTCTTATTTCCAATCTTCAATTTCTTGACAACCTAATTATTTTTTATATTCATAGAATATGGACTGCTGATGAAAAGAGCAGTGACAAAATCGATGCGGCATCACTCAAACTCAGCTCAAAATAATGATGTAGTTATAACCAAAAGATGGAATTCATTAAAAATATTTGATTAAATTGGAATGACTGCTAAATGTGATTATCCTCGCTACCTTTCCAAATTCATAACATTTATTTTTCTTTTCTTTCAAAGTCACTTCTTAACACGTCTTAATGTTACCATAATCAAGCAATACCGATAATTAGTTCTCTTCTTTCTGCATTTTATGGGAACCAATCTGAGAGGCACAAACGATTAATTTTTGTGCCAATTGTCTGGAATTATTTCAACGATATAACGAGTTCTTTATTTAATGGAAAAGGGGTGTCGATACATGTTGACAAGTAAGAACAGCCACAGAGAACCAAGTGTTAGGTGACTACAACAATATTATGTTAGGTATAGTTTGTAGAGGTGAAAACATTGCATTTTGAATACATGAGTAGCTATTTGTGCTGCATGTTATATCTGCAAAATGTAATTAATTCAAACTTACATGAAATTATATAGTTGTCACAAAAACTCTATACATTACACACTGAATGAATGATACATTGCATGAACTACACACTGCATGAAGTACACACTGCATGAATTATTCACTGCTTGAATGACACGCTGAATGAACGACATTGCATGAATTAGACACTGTCTGAATGATACATTACATGAACTACACATAGCATGAACTACACACTGCATGAATGATACATTGCATGAACTACACATTGCATGAATTACACACTGCTTGAATGATACATTGCATGAATTACACACTTCATGAATTATACATTGCATGAAGTACACACTACATGAATTACACACTGCATGAATGATACACTGTATGAACTGCACATTGCATGAATTACACACTTCATGAATGACACATTGCATGAACAACACATCATGAATTATACATTGCATGAACTACACACTACATGAATTACACACTTCATGAATGATACATTGCATGAACTGCACATTGCATGAACGACACACTGTATGAACCGCACACTACATGAATTACACACCGCTTGAATGACACACTAAATGAACGACATTGCATGAATTCCACACTGCATGAATGATACATTGCATGAAGTATACATTGCATGAATTACACACTGCATGAACGACACACTGCTTGAATTACACACTGAATGAACGACATCCTGATTATACAATGAATGAACGACATTGCATGGACGACACGCTGCATGAATTATACACTGCATGAACTATATACTACATGAACTAAACACTGCATGTACGACATACTACATGAACTCAACACTATATGAATTGCATACTGCATGAATTACACACTACATGAATTACAAGTTACATGAATTTCACACTATATGAATTACATACTGCATGAATGACACACTGAATGAACGACATTGAATAAACTGTTGTAGCAAAGCGAAGTCCGTTCATGCATAGTGTCATCTAGTCCGTTCATGCATAGTGTAATCAGGCTTAATGATTCATGTCTTGATGACTCCTGTAAAATATAAATAATAATTCCAATAATTGCAAATATTTATACAAATTATGAATCTGAAGAAATAAATAACAAAACGATATTTTAGCCATTGTTTACACATACTGTCAAAGAAGACATGAATGGCGCATGAATACATCAGTAGTTCCTTTCTGGTGTTAAGAGTTATTAATGTTCTTATTTTCTGCGACTTTTAAAACGTTTAAACGCTGGTGACATAAGCTAGGTAAACAAGAAATATTATGTTTTGAATAAGTGTGTGGCATCACGGAATAAATCGTTTTCTTTGCTCCGAGTATAAAACACTCAGTAAACGGAGTGTGTTCACGTGCCGGAAGAGAACTGAGACAAATAAGAGATTCAATCAATGAAAATATCTATACTAAAATGGTCAAAAACTATTAAGAAAACGACCATAAATCAGACATAGCAATAAGCTACTGGGATTAAATTGACGTTTTCTTTCCACAAAAAATATTCTCTATCTCCAGTGAGAAAGACATGAACCCATGCAGTAATTCATGCCGTATCAGTCAGAACACGAAGTGTTACCGATAAATGCCATTTTTGACTCCCAAGCATAGACACGTTCGAATTTCGAAAAACACTATTTACAGTAAGAGAGAGAGACAGAGAGACAGAGAGAGAGAGACAGAGAGACACAGAGAGACAGAGAGATTTATCGTCACCACGACATATGTTCATAACCTGTATAAACAGTAAATAGCAGTCGAGCTTAATGCTGATGGAAAACCTTGGGACAGTTTATACAGCCGATGATTACAGAGGTGATTGGAAGGTAACTTGGTGTAAAAGACATAGCCACGCTTACACAGATTACATAATTGATTAAAAATAGCTGAGGTGATGTTGCGTTCAGAATCCCCTGTGGCAGACCCCGTGATGGCAATTCATAAAGGTGAGGTATACGAAGTGGAAAAACCTAACATGTTGGAAGTATAGGTATATCAAGGAGATGAGTGTTGAAGAAACAAAATGTATTACACCTCGTTACCCTGAATAATAAAATTTAAGCCATCTTTATTATAAATTACTAGCTAGTTCGTGTCAACACTTGTTTGTTTTTTTCAAGTCGGATTTTATTCCATATATGATTTCGTTGGTAGAATAGTTTCGAAGTGTAATTCATTTTTTTAAGGCACAATGTCCAAACGTAGCTGCGATTCAGGGAATGCCGAGTCATTGGTGAAGCGAGCAATACCACGTAAAACTAAATTTGAGACTTCCTGGTCGATCCAGTTTTACGATATGAAGAATAGTATCAAGGGGGATCATTTTATTCTTTGCACATGCCATAAACACCATATCCACATTTGCACATAGTAAGAACACATCCACATTTGCGGATACTATAAACATTATATCCACATTTGCACATGCTATAAACATCATATAAATCACATTAATTATTCTGGAATGTACGAAGTCTGTCTACATAGAAACACCACCCAGCATCAGGAAAATGTCAGAATTCAGTGCTCGATCACAAAAGTAACTGATAATGTTTTAAAATTCTAACTAGTGTGGTCATGGTATTTATTATATGACTATAAACGTTATGCCCGACAATGAACCAGAATTTTACCGTCAAATCCCCAAATTAGGAAAACGATTACTGCCGACTTTTGATTCCATATTACCTTATCAATGTTGAAACTTACTTTTTCCTCGAGGTTTTTTGGTTACAACTGAAAAATGCCGTAGCCTCACTTGATATACAAATGGAAATGCGTAGTATTTTCTTCAATAAAAATCTTCGTCATCAACTTCCAACAATTTTGGTTAATCCGGCAGGAAATAAATGTCAAAATAATGGTGTGGTTCAAAGCCAGGTATTGGAGCCTTTCACAATGTCTAACCAGATGAAGTTCAATCGCTACCAGCCGGACCTTTATATAAACTTTCCAAGTTATTCATCTGGTGTTATAACTTCGTGATACAAAATTTGACAAACTGAGATTAGCTAAAAATCACATACGTATGGGTTCCATCCCCCCCCCCATGAGTCGAAGAACTGGTGTTATTAACATTTCATAATAGTAAACATGAGAGAGAGAGAGAGAGAGAGAGAGAGAGAGAGAGAGAGAGAGAGAGAGAGAGAGAGAGAGAGATTTGGATTTTTAACGTATCTTTAAAAATTTTCAGTCATATCGCTACGATGTATATACGCTTCATACATAAAAATGATATTTATGATTTAAGATGAAGTTCGCATTAGAAATCTTAAACAATTTGCAATGTCTTTCTTTGCCTGGTGCTTTTTTGTTCATGTTATCTGAAAATTGATAGGTATATGTAAAAAATATAATTATCTTAGCAATATGATCTTGATTGCCAGATCACGCCTTCTTGGCAGCATCCAGAAGATCCGAATCACGACTCGACGCTGAACGTCTCGTAATGATCCGGATTTTCTGACACGGACAACTCAACGTGATCTAGCAACCAAGATCGCGTTACTATTATAATAATACGTATGTAGTACACTCCGTCGACGCAATGCAGATGCAGAGAGATCATTTTCTATGGTGAGAGAGATTCAACAGAATCCTCTGGGACGTTCGAACAACAGTACCATTCAGTCTCTGATAGGTGCATTTGCATCACTCTTACCCTACTCCACCTTTAACTAAGATTGCAGTTAGTTAAGGCTGTATTCCGCTGTCTTATGGTCTACCAGCTATTTTCTGTCTGAAAGTGCAATAAAAGTTTCAAAGAAAGCATACAAATTATTGTCTTTTATTCAAATTTTGAATTTCCAGTCATTTTCTATAATAACAGGCTCAGATCACAATTATTTGTCCCATATAGTCTCTACATTTGTACTCAGTACTGAACGTTCCACTGTGTCCAAATCTTAATAAATCATATGTTAATCGAAAGTACCTTCCAAGATGAACTCCGGTGAACTTTTTGTCTTAGGTTATACGGCATTTTCTTGAGACGCTGGCCCTTAAGCATCGCAACGTGCAATGGGTCACAGATATCACTTCCGGATCAGCATCCATGCCTTCTTACTCACTGTGCACTGTCACCAAAATACACACAGACAAAACAGATCATCATAGTCATATTTTAAAGACTAAACAATTACCTTTAAATCCATACAAAGAGCGTCTAAATCTTACTCTTATATCACCACTAAAATGAGACAGGAAAAATGCTCTACAAGTAGACTGGGACTACATTGGTGTGACCTTGATTGTGACCTTGAGCGTATATGAGTAGATACCATATTCTCATCTTTTCGATGTCGCTTTTTTGTGCGCATTGCCCCCATTGGGACTTTACAACACGTTTTGAGTCCCCCCCCCCCCACAACACTTGCTGGGATGTTGGTTTTGAGTGTCCCCCCCCCAACACTGCGATGTTGGCGGGCATGTCGTAAAGATACATGGAAGAGACAAGGCAAATGATGTATATTAGGTTTCCACATCCATAGGTCCTGCAAAGGCACGGAATACACGCAAATGAGACATACGTCATTTACCTACAAAAAGGAACGTGTTTTACGTGCGGTTTCCATATCCATGCGGCATGAAAGGCGGGGAACAAACGGAATTAACACATTTAAAGGTAAATGATCTATATTAGGTTTCCACAAATGTGTGAAACTAAAAAGCAGGGAACACGCAGAATTAACACATTCAACAGTAAATGATTTGCATTAAGTTTCCACAGCTGTGGGACCTGAAAGAGGGGGAATAAACTGAGTTATTACATTTAAGGACAAATCACGTTAGTGAGGTTTTCACATCTGTGGAACCTGAAAGGCAGGGAATAAATTAAGCCATTGCATTTAAGAACAAATGATGTTAGTGAGGTTTTTACATCTGTGGAACCCGAATGGCAGCAGCATCGGTTGTCCTGAAAGGCACGAAAGAAACTTGCATTATCTTTTAGACCTGAAAGGCACGGAACAAACGTAATTAACATTAACATATACTACTACTTACTTACGTCATCTTCTCTATGGAACGAGATTGGTTATTATTCACACAAACACAACATTGTTAAAACCCAGAACGGGGAGAAACACCATTTTGTTTTAAAAATACGGATATGGTGTATATAAGAATACATATACAATATGCCGCGTGTGTTTGTTAACCAGTTTGGTGAATACATGTCAATGTGAAAGACGTTTTCCATTTGTAAGGTTTAGGTGGTAATTAAATAGACTTTATATTTTCAATAACAATGGTGTTAGATGTTTAATTCAGGACGTGAAATTTGACTTTATTTTCCAAACTACTGACGAATAAAGATGTTATATTTCAGGGGCAATTTTTCCAACTTAAAATCTCAAATACAGTATCAGTTATATCAGTTCTATATCCCTGTCGTAAAGAAGACATGCCAAGATCCTTGGATGTAGAAGAGAAGAGTATCTATGGAGTCGCATAAAGAAATAAACAGTCCAAATTAAGTAATAACGGCCGAATGGCATAAATGACAGCCTGTTGGCACATTTAACAATGGCAGAATGACAGTAGGATGGCAAAGTAACTGACGAATGTCACAAGCGACAGTTGAATATATGTCATGCATACATGCATAATAAAATACACGCAAACGCACGTGAATGCACTTTCATATATACAAATACTGTCTATTAACATTCGTGGGGTAGTAGTAGTAGTAGTAGTAGTAGTAGTAGTAGTAGTTGTTGTTGTTGTTGTTGTTGTTTCTTTTTCTTATAAAATGGTGGATTATGCCATATGGAAGTATTTCGATAGGTCAGTGTTCTAGAAAGAGAAAGCACTGAATCGTTTATGAGAAAGATTCCTTTGTAATGTGCCCACTGTAAAATCCAGCCCGGAAAGATCTCACCATATAAAATAAAAGTTGGCTTGGGGTGAACCCTACTATTACCTACAATTTACCCATGCACAGGCTTCTCCTGAAAAAATACTGTAATTTTTCAGGTAATTATTTTCAACCAATCAGCCACCAATACCAGATTAAGGACTTCAAGGGCCCTAACCACTGAAAATATTATGGTGCCCACCCCCGAACAAAATGTGAAGCTTAAAAAAAAAAAAAAAAAAAAAAAAAAAAAAATATTAAAAGCTAAAAAGGTGGGAAAATGCCAGTGTTGCCATTATTCCAAATCAAAATACTCGTACATGCAGATTGGAATGGTCATATATAATTCATTCAATTTTATCATCAACAATTAATTTGAATTTATTTTTCTCGTGCCCCTGTTGGGCTGGTGACCTAAGCACGTGCTTGGTGTGCTTAACAGGTAATTCGGCACTGGGACATATTCATTCTTTCAAATAGGGTATTTAATATATCACCATATATAGGCCGTTATACCACTATATATAGGCTGGTCCCGTAGCTGACAAAATAATTAGTTAATTGCCACATAGCTATTCAGTCCTGGGACTGGGATGGCATGAAGAAGGCACCAATGTCCACGTGGAAACTGTATACCCAATAAACTGGACTTAGTGGATTAAAGAGATGTCTACGTGGAAACTGTATACCCGATAGGCTGAGACTTTATGGATTAAAGAGATGTCAAAACGGATACTCTATACCCGATATACTGAAACATAGTGGGTTAAAGAGATGGCCACATGGAAACTGTATACCCTCTACGTGGAAACTGTATACCTTCCACGTGGAAACTGTATATCCTCTACGTGGAAACTGTATACCCTCTACGTGGAAACTGTATACCTTCCACGTGGGAACTGTATACCCGATAAACTGAGATTTGGTTAACTAAAGATATGTCCAAGTGGAAACTTTATACCCAGTATACTGAGGCTTAGTGGATTAAAGAGATGTCCATGTGAAAACTTTATACCCGATAGACAAACTTGGTGGATTAAAGAGATTTCCACTTGGAAACTACTGTATACCCGATAAACTGAGACTTTGTGGATTAAAGAGACGTCCACGTGGAAACTGTATACTCGATAGACTAAGGCTTAGTGGATTAAAGAGATGTCCATGTGAAAACTTTATACCCGATAGACAGACTTGGTGGATTAAAGAGATTTCCACTTGGAAACTACTGTATACCCGATAAACTGAGACTTTGTGGATTAAAGAGACGTCTACGTGGAAACTGTATACCCTCTACGTGGAAACTGTATGCCCTCTACGTGGAAACTGTATACCCGATAGACTAAGGCTTAGTGGATTACAGAGATTTTACCTTAATCACTACAACAAAATCAAATACTCTACATGTGCATGAAACTCAGGTTAAATTTGATTTGCAGTGCATGATCAAGAATAAATGACTGCCAAATAATGCAGGGAATCTGCTGAACCTTAACTTACTCATATTTGACCCTTTATTTAACCTCTAGAAAGGAGCATTGGTCAAGGTAGAATGTCATATTATTTGGGTTTCTTTCTAGTAAGATTGTACAGATAAAGCGTATACAGTCAATAAAGCAATGGAGAATTATCTGCCCCTCACGTTTTAAATTGTTCTGACATTAACTCGAGTTCATTTTTTATATCACAGTTGATCTGAACTTTTTCAAACAGGTAATGATACTTCAGGTATCTAGAGTTAGTTGCATAAGTGAAATGGAAACGTAAGACACATTAAAAGCTTTTATAAATACACGATCTAAAGTATCGTATCTATGGAACAGTAATTCATACCTGTGACAATATACGTTGTAAATAAATGACTTGAGCAATAGAATTTGGTTATAAAGGGCGATGTTTCAGATCACATATCTTGATAATTTATGTTTTTGCAGTTTTATAGTTTTACTAATATGTACAGACATAAGTTTATTCAGTGCAAGATAAATTAAAGTTGTCACGTAAGAGGAGATTAATAATATCACGTATTCTATAACCAACTCCGAGTTGTATTTTCTTTCCCTTACAAAATCATAGTTTATCATATTCAACAGACAAGGGCCTCACTTTGATCTGTTACATTTCGAAAGAGTTATATTTGTTCAAAAGTAATGCAAATATATTTTATTACAGAATTGATATGCAGACTGTGTTCCAGCGAGGACAAAGTTGTAAAACCAACTCACTGGCCTCGCGTTCTTGTTTACAAAACATTCAGAGTTGACTTAATTACTGACTATTTAAGTAAAAGGCTTAAATATAGTTTAAGTCTCACTGTATGCAGAGGATCGTTAGGCTGCAACTAATTTAGTGAAAAGGTCAAAGGTTAGTCAGTATGTTAATGTTCCAGATCCAACTGTACTTTTATTCCTATGACTACGGCAACGATATACGTGGAAACATCAAATAAGAATACCCCCTACAGTAAATAAAAAACGTCACCATCACAAAAACCGCCGACCCCCCTTTTTTCCTTTTTTTATACTACTTATTTCACCACCCCGTTCTAACCCTCAAGCCCTCAAGAAATATATATATATAAAATGCGTACACCCTTGACGACTGCCTGTACTAGGTGTGTTCATACTGGTTGAAATTAACATACATCTGACCTTGCACACCCGTCCATGAACCCCAGGGGTTGGAATGAGTAAGGACACCATTCCATGGATCCCAGGGGTTGGAGCCAATAAGGGCATCACTTCGCAACATAGTTGTCCCTAATGACAACATAACGATAAAGATTCGTGAATTTCCACCCAGCGGTTTTGCGGGAGATGTGGTAGCGGACGGACGAACGGACGAACGGGAGGTAGCTTATTATGGCCCACCAAAAACCTAGATATACGTACGCAAATTTATTTTTATAATGGAGTGTGTATTCCCTACGTTGAAATAGTATTTACTATTTCAAGGGACATACCTATCACAGCAATTACGACTTGAGAAGCAATTAACGTTTCCATGGTAATCAGATGACTCATTTTATGGCGAATATTGAATAAGAATATACTTGCACTTTTAAAAAATCTTTAACGATCTGAATACTAACAAATCTTTATTTTTCTTACATTTATTTCTAAAATTTAGATTGAAATGTATTATCTATGTACAAAATATTAGAATCTGGATCAGGTAGACCTATCAATGCAACAGGTGGGGATCAGTTTTGAAATATGACTAGCACAGTATGTATATGAGTATAACGATTTTTACCTTTTTACACAGCCCCTGTGTATGGGACATGGAGGGATGGATGGAGGTTGTTTACAAAAAGTCAATTTAATTCCCAAATTATGAAATGAACAAGTATTAATGAGACCCGCTGGGTAGTGACTAGAGGGCGTGCAAATATGGCATTTTGGCTTACAGTGAGAAACATATGAGATCCCCACCCTATAACTATATATTCACTTTTGGGGCTTGCAAAACTTCAAGTAAACAACAGACGTTTGTCCCTGGGTTTATTCGTGCTCCCAGGATGTAGTTACTGGGTCATATTACAAGAACTATTGAGGGCCCCCCACCCCCCACCCATTACCTTGTGTACACTCCCTGATGTCCAGATTTAACCCACGAGGAACTATGCCTCTGGGTCATAACTTAGAAATTATTGAGATCCCCACCCTATAGGTGACTTTGTTTTTTGGATAGCATACTTCTCTTATATGAATTTTATTTGAATTACAAAATATTTGTCCACAGTACAAACGGACAATAAAAATCGCGTTAGGAGCCCTAAATTATTCTACAAATGAAACAGTTCCATCGATGCAAATGTGACCATATCTTGCCTACTAAAATCGTTTTATGTACCAAGCAAACCGACAAACTCCGACTAATTACTGAGTTCTAATCATTATAACTCCTAATGTCAGTTTCTTCTCGAAAGATGCAGTGCGGATTTATTAAAATCCCTAGAATGGCACTGTTTGACCACATTGAAATTACCATACATAATGGATAACTTGTCAAAGATGGTTTAAAGGAGCGATACCTGAAAGAACAACACTATCCATATAAAGCACTTTGAGTTCTTTTACTTAAGTAAACTCTTTAATCATTATTCTCTTCCCACACCCAGCCACCCACACCCAGCCACCCACACCCAGCCACCCACAAGGCAGTCTTTAGCTAAGCGTAAAGTTTGAATCAATTCACTAATTTCAGCAAATTAACTGACAGCCACAAAGGACACAAGAAAAGACACAAGTCTGCCCAAATTCAGGACCAATACTTTGCATTACTTTGTTAACATTTGCTTCTTAGAAATCAAATACTCGTTATATTTCTTATACAATGGCTCAGATATGGCACTTGAATTTCGTTTATTGGGGATTTAGTAACTTAGTCAGAAAAACAATGCATCGAGCAAGACTTAGGGGGCATTTACAGATATGATGAAATTCTGAGAGAGTGGTGGGTGTAAGGTGAAATTGTTTGCATTTTTAACATGCACATTGGAGAGAATGTTGACCTACCTCTATGTTACTTCCATGTACTGTGGCTGAAATTTCGTTGGATATTATACTTATGGAAATGGCACATGATCTAAGTACACTGCTAACTAAAATGACTGCTCCCTTGTGCTAAAAAAGTCAGCCTGAATTAGTCTAAAATACACTATCTTTAGCACCTATTAAAATAGGGAAAGCGAATTTTGCCCATCTAGACAATACCAGCTTCCGAAAGTGCAAATATATAAAATGCAAAAAAAAAAAAAGTTGTCGGCTCTTTATTTTACAATTTACCTCTAAGTCCAGAAAGTTAATATAACCAATCGGAACCATCAGTTTTTTTAGAACTGCACATCTGAGTAAGGCCAATCTGTATACTCTATAACCCATATTACACCCATCAATCACACACCCAAATAAAGGGAATCAAAGGTTCTTTGAACAATGCCTAAGATATACAAGGTCTTTTTTTAAAAAGCCAATGTAACCAGGGAGGAAACCCAAGGAAACTCTTTTTCTTTAAAATTCTAACCCTATGCAAAATACGAATCTGGTGAGCGCCAATTTAGTTCTGACAAAGTTCTCCTTTGGTAAACAGGAAAAGCAATTCACCATTTTTCAGTTCCTAAGAATTTATATATAATTTTTAAATTTATAAAGTAATTATATTATGAGACTTTTGTAATTAGAACTCTGTATATCAACAATATATATGTACAGCTGTCCTTACGTTGAAAAGTAAAATCTAACAGGAATCAGTTTCATGTTCAGAAGTAAAATTGTTGAATGTATATGAATCTATTATTAGACTGAATACAGATTTGGACACTCGACATTGGGATGATGTCGTTTGCATTAGAAGCTGA
This sequence comes from Megalonaias nervosa, assembly GCA_016617855.1. Lineage (NCBI taxonomy): Eukaryota > Metazoa > Mollusca > Bivalvia > Unionida > Unionidae > Megalonaias > Megalonaias nervosa. The sequence goes on from JAECUM010029750.1 coordinate 29,870, forward strand.
ATATCGATGAGTCCCAGTGTTGCGCTCACTGTTCCAATATTACACTCAATGATCCATTGTCACACTCACTTATCCATTGTTACATTCACTTATCCATTTGTACTCTCACTGCTCCGTTTTTACACTCTCTGATTCGTTCTTACACTCACTTTTCCATTCTTACACTAACTGATCCATTTTTACACTCACTGATCTATTGTTACACCCACTTATCTATTGTTACATTAACTGATCCATTGTTACATTCACTGATCCATTTGTACACTTCTGATCCATTTGTACACTCACTGATCAATTTGTACACTCACTGATCCATTTTTACATTCACTGATCTAAATCACGAAACTAAAGAGTGAGATAAATTATCAAGTTGCCAAGAAGTCTTGTAATTTTGCCACCAAAGCTTTAGCGGTAAAACTCCTACATTTAACAATAACTAATATTCATTTAGCTCTCTGACAATGTTGAATGTACATGTCTTAAAACGACAGACAATTCCGGTAATCATGTAGGCTGCTGATGTATGTTTGACACAGAAGAAAGAAGTCTGGAGCGACCCTGGGATAAATGCAAACATTTCCCAAAGGTCACCACAAAAGAAACATGAGATATCATAGATTGCGAAAGATTACTTGAGAAGAAACATGAGATCACATAGATTGCTAGAGATTACCACAAAAGAAACATGAGACATCATAGATTCCCAAAGATTACTAAAAACGAAACATGAGACATCATAGATTCCCAAAGATTACCACAAAAGAAACACGAGACATCATAGAATCCCAAAGATTACCACAAAAGAAACACGAGACATCATAGATTCCCAAAGATTACTAAAAAAAGAAACATGAGACATCATAGATTCTGATTCTGAACGATGAGATTTTCATATGATATTGGAGTTTTCAAACTTATGGTAAATTATCTCACACGTCTTGAAAACATTGTTTGCATGATGTTATTAAATATGCCAGAAGTTAATGAACAGCAGTTAGTATAGCCCAAAGTGTATTGGGCAATCTGAAATAAAAAAAATAAAAAAAACGTGGAAGCCACATTGTTCTTTATTGTCTTTCTTGGTTAACGGTTTGTCAAGTCTTTTCTTGAATCAGAACTATTTTATTAATAACTTTCAATCTCGTCAATGTAAACAATACGACAGTTTACTATTGTAAGGATGGGTACTGAATGCATATTTTATTTGTGTATGATGATGTCATGCCGGCTTAACGGCTTTAAATAACCCTTACGAATGAAAGTTCCCTTCCTAATGAACATTCCTTTTAATGAAAATCACCTTATTAATGAGAATTCCCCTTACTAATGACCCCCCTCCCCTTAATGAAAATTCCCCTTACTAATGAAAATCCCCCCTAATGAAAATTCCCCTTGCAAATGAAAATTCCCCTTGTGAATGGAAATTCCCTTACTAATGAAAATTCCCATTAATGAAAATTCCCCATGCAAATGAAAATTCCCCTTGTGAATGGAAATTCCCTTACTAATGAAAATTCCATAATATCTTTTCATTGATAAATTTATATTTGCATTCACGAAATGCCAAAAGGACTATTCATCCGAATTTTGTACCAGTCAAGATTTATTTGTAGGAATTCTAATTTAACATGTAATTTGAAGTGGTTACTCAAGTTTTATATATAAAAAGGAGAGAAAATAAGTAAAGGAACGGATTCTGTTGTTCATAGAGGATCTCAAATGGGTAATGATTTAATATTGAATTTATGAAATGAGTTGAATACTGTCAAGCATTTGCGAGCCTTGGCGAGCAAAAGAGGGCATTATTCAACGAGTTTCATAAAGTTAATATTAAATTATTACCCATTTGAGATTCTTTTTATCACATAGTTTTTATTTCAGTGGAAATTATTTAGATAGAAAGAAGAACGAATAATTTCGTTCATTCTGACAGACCTTTCATTTGTTGTGCATAAAATATAGTCCCAAACAAAGCTGAACTGGTAAAAGTAGATTGTACTTTTTTACAAACTATAAATCAAAGACAAAGCTTCCATCCGAATAAACAGAACAGTTTATAACAACAAAATCATTTTTCAAAACAGAATGATCAATGCGATGTGATGCTGCCACATTGTCTGATACGGTACACAGTAGGCCTAGAGTACATGTTGACTCTAAAATGTCACTTTCAGAACTAAACGTTACATTGGTGCGATTTTCATGTGAAATAGGATTACTGGATGCAAAAATTCCCACATTTACTGCAATGCATTTGTGACCGGATATTTGCAGCATTTGATTTGGAACATTAGACTGTACAGAAGACGTAAACAAATTTCTTTTTGAGTCGAATTTGCATCTCATATATACTGCGTAAAGATGCAGTGGTTGGATAAAGTTCTCTCAGTTAGGAGACCCATTTATGTCCAGATTCTTCTGTGAACAGAGGTGAGTTTATTTACTTCTGTAAGTTAACATTTAAACCACGCTTGTATATACGGTGGATTATACATCTATGTTACAGATATACCGCCCCCCTCCCCGCCACCCGCTATCAAATAAGCAATACCCTTAGTTTTACTTCTTATTGTTGTTCTTGTCTTGTAGTTTTACGCCATTTTTCTTATGATGATATTGTTAAACATGACATAATAAACCCCTGTGGGGGTAACATATCCATATTCAGACAGCCGAGATAATTTTTCCTCAATTTCCTTTCGCGAGTCGAGTTAAAAAATGGCCGCCAAAAATGTTCATTCCACAAAACATTCCAGAAGGCGGGGTTAAAAACGTTTTTCCACGATCCCAGCCAATCAGTAAAGAGGATACTGCACAATAATTTCACGAGCTTATTTGGACCAATCAGAATCACATAAAGTGATATTTTAACGTGTGGTAATATCAAAAAATATGAAACTGCACATACTATAGGAAAACTACACAAACTATGTGATTAAAAGGGGTTATCGAACTAGTGTATCTCAGAAAGCATTTTTGCTAAATTATAGCTGTAGAATTCCTCCATTGAGAAAGGGACGACGATAATACTGGATACCTAATTTCTAGGAGTTATTTATTAGGAAAATGTCTTCAAAACAGTTATAATATTTCGCTGTCAAACGTATTTCTTAAAACAATACAGCAAAGTATGGCATTTATATAGTTCTTCAAGTATACATTCTTTACCTTAATCAAACCAATAAGTAATTTACCCGTCAATGCAGCCTAGTTTTCATTCAACTCCTGAATCCTTCCAACAGTAGCCAGGAACCAATAGATTTCAGCTAGTACCGACCCAGCGTACTGATATAATCCTGATGACACCTCCTACTTTGGAATGTCGTCTGCTAAAACGATAAAATCAGTAATAAACCCATACATTTCCTTCTGTAACTGCATTGAAAAGGTCACATGCTTGAGGTAGGTAATAACTTTTTTCAGTTGGATCTTAAACTGTCTAGAAACCGCGGGAAATGATGAACTATGGTGGGATGACCTAAAACCTTCATAAATCGCAATGCTACTCTGTTAAGACAAAAGCCTGGATATGAAAACTAAGGAAAACATATCAGAATCACGTGTCGTTATTCTATTAAAACCAAATGCAAGTACAAAAATCTCGTACGATGTCATCATCATCATCTATTCTCACCTAAGTTCCCTTCAGCACATTTTGTTAGTCCTCAGAGGTTTGTTAAAAGGCGCGTAATATCAACTTATACCTCCAGGGCAGACACCGTGTTGATAACATAAAATCGTATCGACCCGGTCAATATTGCTAAGAAGTCGAAAATGAAAGTGAACATGACTGACTAATATTGAGAGGATTAGAAGACAAGGAATCCATTAGAAGAATTTCAGACTTGTCAGCCCCTTCACTCTCCTAATGATTTTCCTTTCCTGCTTTTAGCTGGAACTGGACTCAAGGTCGTGACTAGAATGAAACTTATGAAACGTAAATGAAATATTAGTGGTTTTAATTTTTGGCAGTACAGTAAAACCTGTCTTGTGAGACCATTGCTATGAAAGACCACCTGTCTTGAGAGACCAGATTGCTCATTTTGCAGTTTTTGAGTTAGATCACATTCATACATAAAATCAGCAATGATAGACAAATGACCTATCAAAATGCAGGTCCAAAAACTGAGATCAAATGCGTCGGACAAATATGGCTTCGACCTGTTTAAGAGACGATATGATATTGGCCGGTTGACGAAATCTGTAATAAAAAATAAGTGTTAATGAATAGTAGATTATTGTTGTTTCATTTCATAGAAAGACACTTTTACAGAGCAGTAAACTAACTACTTCCAAGGAGGACGCAGTAATATATAAATAAATTGTCGTCTTTTGTTTCTATACAGATCCTTTTTATGTTGGTAAATATAGAATAGATATATGATTTCTTGTAATAAATGCCACTCCAAAACATAAATGTCCCTTTACCTACAACGTAATAAAATAAACATAATGATACAGAGAAGTACGTGGAAAGTGGAAATAGCGACATCACGTGATATTGTCTTTGAAAATATTAATTTTAATAGTGTCTTCGTTTCTAGAGAGTTCTTCTGAAACAATATTGAAAGAAATGAAGTGATTGTACTAGTGATAACAATACGTTATTACCTACTACCTGATAGGTAGTTTGAGTTAGAAAATTAGATGCTTGTGTCAAAATGTACATCAACCAATGCATACTTGTAGGTCAAGGCTCTTTGATTACATCATGGCTATTCAGAAGAAACATTTCTTTTTGCGCGCGCGAAATGGAAAACAAATTATTGTTACACCTAAAAAGGAAGATCGAAGTAATTTGATATACTATGGTAATTATGTTTTAAGTTTTACAACTCACGTACAAGTGTCATCACGTTTAGTTAGTCATGTCTACAACACTCTTTGGCATATGGGATCAAAGCTTTCGAATGTGATGACTGATAAATTAATCGTAATGACTAATAGACATAAACTTTTTATTTCTTTCTTAATGTTTTAGAAGTTGTGACGATCAAAAAAAGTTTGACAACCTACAATTGATTTGGATGGATTCGAAATGTTTTCAATAAATGTGATCTTAGTTCATTGATTGATAAGAAACACAAAATCATAACTTTTCAAAACAGAATTAAAGCAGATTCTTTGGTGTTTGTAACAATCGAATCGCTTAATCAACGGTTTATTATGTATGCAGCAATTAACTTTTTTCACGATATGTATTTTATTTTTCCATTAATATGTAAACGCCAAACAATTTTTTGATGAACATGAAAGACTCATTCCCCTTAGGAGTCTACATACATCCAAATTATCAGTTATGGAATAATACATCTGTGCAAAACATCGCACTCTTTTTCTTTTTTCTCATTTCATCATACTCGTGTCGTTTAAGAAGACGAAAAATAAAACAAAATCTCATTAAATAAGTGATATTCAATATGTTCGATAATCCTTAAATATTTATGTAATAATTGTGTTCTGCCATACGGACCGTTTATTTATGTTTTACATACAGCGATAGAAGACTTTGAAACGACTAGCTTGCCTTGAGGTGATCAGTAAAAGCGGTAACTTTATTTTTTTTTTTTTTTAAATACGGTTTCGGATCTAAAGCATCGAACCCTGGACAGGGTTAAAATTAATAACGTCAATAAATTCTAGAAAACAGCATAAAGACACAAAATCTTGTAAAGACCATTCAGTATACTAACCTTAAATCTGCTATAGATTAGATTGGATTAGACCTTAACCCCACAATACCCTTGCAACCTAAGAAACAACTTGTTTACAACAGTGTAAACAAGATAAATAATAAACACGCACGAAAATATTGTATTTACATAACTTTACATGATTATGGATCCGGGTTCGACCCGCGACCTGTTTCTTAACTGCTTATTTACAACATTAGGTGTGGCTTTACAATTCGTTTATCAGGTCCGCCCCCTGGGGGAAGTTGCCTGATATAGCGTATACCCTAGGCATAACATATTGATCCTTATACATTGAAAAAAGCAGATAGTGGAAAAGACCCAAACATGTTGGGGTTGGGGTGGGTGGGTGTTTTTTGTTGTTTTGTTTTATTTATATATATATTAAAGAACTAGATGTTGTGATCAATACATTATTTTGAAACATATATACGTCTACTTGAAGAAACAAAGTAACAGTTATGATTCGGATACATGCGCAGTTAGTAAGCTAAACAAACAAACAAAAACGACACCCCACCCCCAAAAAATGGAAAAACATATTCTTTGACTTTAAAAATTATTTATCTTTAACAAATTAGTATTCCCCATAAAGAACTGTTGAGTAATGAGCAGCGTGTTTTCCCATAATAGCTGTTTGTTTGTTTGTTTGTTTGTTGTTGTTTTGTTTTGATTTTTTGGGTTTTGGGGGAGGGGTGCAAAATTAGTAAATGATCAATATCGATATAATAACAGCATTGGAAGAAAATTATTATATATATCGGCAATGTCTTTAAGTATTTTAGCATAAGGAGTACGAATGAGAAAAAAGTTGACTTGGCGTTTCTTGGTGATAATAACTAAATCTAGACTTAAATGCCTTCGCTGACCTCTCCAGATACATTTGTGTTAGGAGCCAAAATCCATGGTAATGTTTATTTATATTGTTTATTTTATATGCTGTTTTGACAATTTCATATTACAAATATGTTGATTTCAATTCACAGCAGAACAGAACAGAACAGAATGAATTTTCGGTACTTTAGGCCTCCTAACCATAATATATCAAATAGTAGGCAGAGTATATATGTTATATCATCTCTTAGTTTAAAAGTAAAATACAAAACTTTTGAAACATTTGTAATAAGGCTTATTTCCTGAGTGGACATTAAATTTGTAAATTTGTCTACTGAAGGGTTGCACAGGTAGAGATAAAGATGTGAATAGTGCGCTCTGTCAAAAGATCGAAAAAATGGGTTTTATTTTGAACTGTAGCGAGCTAGAATTGGCACGTTTGTGCAACCTATGAAGATAATAACAAGGATACAAGTCTTGAGGATAGGAAAATCAGGTATTTGCGTTACTTGGAAGCTTTTGCTTCAATTCACAGCGTGTCTCATAAGTGCTTTTACAAACGTAATTTCTATACACGGCACATGCTCATTTTCCTAAAAGATAAGTTTAACAACATTTTTGACAATTAAGGAATAATAATACTTACAAAATAATAAACCAAAGCCAGCCTTATTGATTTAAATTCATCTAGATAAGCGATTTCATTAATTATCTATCATGTCTTACTGGACTGGCACCAGGCCCGTAATAATTCTTCTTCTGTATATTATAAGATGATTAATTTAATAATTCTTATATCAGTCTGTTCTATCATTGGCAGGAATTATATAGGATCATATATGTAGAAAAAACGACACAGTATGGCACGCCAAATTTAGTTATTATCAGAAGAAATTCTGTATCCAGCTAATTTTCAGCATCACAAGCTGCACATAAATCACGGCTTAAATTTTCCAGATTGCAGTGTCTGCGGAATTTATTGATAATTCTGTCAGTATTGGTAGATTTAATTTAGTTCAGTTGGTCTATACAATACATAATTTTTTCCCAGTGCCTCAAGGTAACTAAATTATATTATTAACAAAGTTTCATCTAAAAACATTCTGCAGTTTATAGCGAGATACCTCATAACAGATAATAAAATCAGAAATATGCAGTCATGAACTTAATTTCCCCATCCACGAGAACACAGGACAAATATAATATCAAATATCGTCCAATATTAATTAATCGAAATCTATGCAGAGAACTGCTAAATTCCACTTTGATTTTAAGCATGATCGGAAATTATTCAACTGAGTTTTCCCCGAAAAGTTGTTATGCACACTGCAGTAATGACCTATCATATTTAGTCATAATTTCTGAAGTACATTTATTCTTTCTTACCCTAAAGTTCCAGACGTTACGTAGTAGAAATATTTTCTCATTATGACAGCATGAGCGTCCCCATGTCTTCCGAATTCCAAGCGGACATATATGGGCACAAATGCAAAAAGGACATCTATCATCATAGATGCAAAAAGGACATCTATGGTCACAGATGCAAAAAAGACTTCTATGGGCACAGATGCAAAAAGGACATCAATGGTCACAGATGCAAAAAAGACTTCTATGGGCACAGATGCAAAAAAGACTTCTATGGGCACAGATGCAAAAAAGACTTCTATGGGCACAGATGCAAACGACCGGAGCCAAGAATCTAGAGAGCAGTTGAAAACGGCAAGTGCTAAAAAGTTAGGCACGTATACAAATACAACGGGCGTGGAATCCTTGAAACAAAAGAAAACAATGTTGGCTGGTAATCCACAGCAAACTTAAAAGAACAAAACATGTAGCAGGGATCCCAGGCAAAACTGCCAAGAACATGGGCTATGAATACAGGACACAGCTTCCAAGAGAAAGGCCGAGGAATATAAGAACTGCAAAGATGATGGGTTGGACACAAATTTACGGGTTCCTAAAGTATCAGCTACTAATACAGGACACAACTTCCAAGATTATTGGCTGGAAATGAGTAGCAATATAAGACACGGCTGCTAATAGCATGGATTAAGAATACAGGACGCACCAACTGGGCCATGTGGCGCTTGTACTGAATTCAACTTTTTGCTAAAAAAAAAAAAAACAACAATGATACATATATGGAATATATATGCAACATTTCTAGATTCTACATGCATAATATCACGTCAACTAAGCAGAGCGCAATTTTATGAGCTAAACAAAATATATGAAAAATAATCACTTTCCTACATACATCCCTCTCTATTTATATGTTAAAACATGAATCACATATAAGAATACTTCATCGACATTATTTAATTGGAGAGGGGGCGGGGGCTGGCAGTTCCCTTGGAATTTTCATCTCATAATATTCAGGGTATATCTATCGATGATGAAATACAAGGAATTTGTGAAGAAGATTCATCAAATTTGATTATATGATTTATGCAGTCTGCGGGCTTTAGCACCACTGTAACTAAATATTGGAATGCACATCTATATTCAGATGAACAAATTTAACGCCTGGTACATGGTTTTCAGTAAGAACAATAACAAGAGAATAATAACACGGAAAAGAAGACCGAACGCCATTACGCCGGTTCGCCTTGTCCGAGTGGCTATTTTTAGAAACTGATATCACTGTTTGTGACGTTTCACAGAGGTAAAGAAGTGCAAGCGCCATACAGCATACAGCTGCCAATAGCATGGGTTAGGAATACACTAGCGTATGGATGAGGAATACAACACTTGGCTTGGAATACAATACTCAACTGCCAATAGTATGGGATTGGAATACAAACACTCAGCTGCCAATAATATAGGCTTGAAATACAATACTCAGCTGCCAATAGTATCGACTAGGAATACAACACTCAGCTGGCAATAGTATGGGCTTGAAATATAAAACTTAACTGCCAGTAGGATGGGCTAGGAATACAATGCACAACTGCCAGCAGTATGGTCTGGGAATACAATGCACAACTACCAATAGTATAGGCTTGGAATACAATGCACAACTGTCAAAATAGGATGGGCTTGGAATACAATGCACAACTGCCAATAGTATAGGCTGGGAATACAATAGTCAATAGCCAATAGTACGGGCTAGGAATACAATACTCACCTGCCAATAGTATGGGCATGGAATACAATGCACAACCGCTAGCAGTATGGGCTGGGAAATACAATACTCACCTGCCAATAGTATGGGCTTGGAATACAATATTCAACAGCCAATAGGATGGACTCTGAATACAATCTGAGTATGTCTCTATGGATTTGCTACATACAATTTTGATGAAGAGCGCCCCAAAGTTACTTGATCCAATTCCAACATCGCTGCTGCTTGAGTTCTTAGATTCAATATTGCTCTCACTAACAGAAGTTACTAACACTACTTTTATTCAGGGAATTCCCATAATTTAAACCAAAAAAGAAAACATTCAAAAGCCTCTGTTGAAGAAACCGATACTTGACCCATATTTTTATTATTATTATTATTATTATTATTATTATTATTATTATCATTATTATTATTATTATTATTATTATTAATGTTTTTGTTAATGTTGTTGTTGATGATGATGATGTTGTTGTTGATGTTATTATTATTATTATTATTATTATTATTATTATTATTATTATTATTATTATTATAGATCGTTAAATATATCAAAGGAAAAATAAGTCAAATTTTGCAAAATAAATGAATTCTTCTGAAGTTTGAACAGGTAAATAGATACGCCGAATTCTGCTGTTACGTGCATTCCGTGTGGAAGATTATATTTCCTTTTTAGTCTTTTGTCTTCTTTAAGTAAAGTATATTTGAATTTATGCGTCTACATTTACGTCGGACTATAATCAAGAATTACATTTTCAACAGGTATGTTGAGGTAATAACTGATTTCCAAAGCCCTTCCTACAAACTAGAGAGATCTTTTTAAAAAATAAATGATCGTATAATCCACGAATTCATGTTGATTAAAGGTTAATGTTAGTTTATATTTTATACCTTTTTGATAAGATTGCATCATTGACAACTTGTGTAAATATTTTATATACCCCATGGAATTAATACACTCCCTTTTGAAAAGAAGAAGAAACTTCAAAGTACTACCGATATAAATTATTCATTCATGAACGTTTTTATTGATCCTCACATCAAGGTTAGCAACTAAATCCGTATGCTGACTAGAACTCAGTGTATAAGCGAAATCTTCATTACAGATATACACGTAAGATACTTGAAAAAAAAATATTACAATCTGCCAATTTATACTTCCAAATGAATTATTGTTTAGGCCCTTTTCTAAAGCTCACCTTCATGACATAGCCCGTGCTTAAAGATTCAAACACACTGGAAAAAATTAAAATAAACATTTCACTACAATCGAATTCGTATTAATCATTAAGCGTTTTCATTTTCACGCTGACATTTGTATGCTATAGAAAGTAGGGATGGACGGGTGGGGAAAATTTGTCCGGTACCGGATTTAGGTACGCAACTGGAAACTACCCGGCCTAGTCGGAGTTTACCGGTTCGGGTTTCACCACTCCGATTTCGTTCGATTTTATATTCTCGTATTTATATTTTCTTGTCAGAGGCAGGAATAGTGGAAATGTTACAGTTTTAAAATTTAACACATGGAAATCGTTTATTCTTTTAAAAAAAATGTAATTCCTCAAATTTTAAAATCTTCAAACCTTTCTCACAAGTAAGACATTAAATTCAGGACAGTCTAGATTATATTCATGTATTTTAATGTCTGATGAATACTGAATATCATGGGTCCTGAAGAGATAATTAGTTCAGTTTTAAATAAAGAGATAATTAGTTCAATCTTAAATAAAGAGATAATTAGTTCAGTTTTAAATAAAGAGATAATTAGTTCAATTTTAAATAAAGAGATAATTAGTTCAATCTTAAATAAAGAGATAATTAGTTCAATCTTAAATAAAGAGATAATTAGTTCAGTTTTAAATAAAGAGATAATTAGTTCAATTTTAAATAAAGAGATAATTAGTTCAATCTTAAATAAAGAGATAATTAGTTCAATCTTAAATAAAGAGATAATTAGTTCAGTTTTAAATAAAGAGATAATTAGTTCAATCTTAAATAAAGAGATAATTAGTTCAATCTTAAATAAAGAGATAATTAGTTCAGTTTTAAATAAAGAGATATTTAGTTCAATTTTAAATAAAGAGATAATTAGTTCAATCTTAAATAAAGAGATAATTAGTTCAATCTTAAATAAAGAGATAATTAGTTCAATCTTAAATAAAGAGATAATTAGTTCAATCTTAAATAAAGATAGTTTTACCTTTGTCTAGTAAATTTTAATCATTTGAGGTAAGTACGGCGATCACAATTTTGTAATTACTTCATAAAAGTCAAACGTATATCATGCAAAGTCTATCTGTATAAATTATATCTAGGGTTGCCATAGAATCGCGGGAATAAAAGATTTACATATATAATAACTAGTATGTCCGAAAATCAGTTTTATCATTTAAAATAAATGATAGATGCTTAAAATATTTTGTTTCTTGGTGCATCGATTGGCCAGCTGACACGCGGAGAGACAGCTGATTGGTTGTATGTTGGATAGCTGACATGGGTAGACAACTCACTGGCTGTGTGCTTGGATAGCTGGCAGGTGGGAGGTGGGTAGACAGTTGATGGGCTGTATGTTTGGATAGCATGATAGATGTGTAGACAGCTGATTGGCTATATGTTTGAATAGCTGACAGATGGGTAGACAGCTGACTGACTATGTTTGGATAGCTGACACATTGATAGACAGCTGATTGTATGTTTGATAGCTGGCAGGTGGGTAGACAGCTGATTGGTTGCATGTTTGATGGCTGACAGATGGGTAGACAACTAATTGGCTGTATGTTGGAATAGCTGACAGATTTATGACAGCTAATTGGCTGTATGTTTGGTTAGATGTCACGCGGGTAGTCAGACGCATATGGCACTAACAAATCTATATAAAAGAAAACCGAGTGATCGATTCATTATTTAAATTCATTCATTGTTTTTTGGGGTTTTTTTTATTTCTTTCATTTATACATTTGTCAATTGATTTATTAACTTATAAATTCATTAGTGTGTTGTTTCACTATAACTTTTTACAGTTTGACATGGACTAAATGTATCTCTCGAACACGTTAGGAACAAGTTCAACAAACCAAGAGACATGTTTCCATCGACTATTTGGGTTGCTGTATTGTGCCATTAATAATCATGCCTAAAATATGTTTTAGTCTTCGCTCCGCCTCTTTCTTCCTTTCACTTTTGCATTTTCTTACGCTGTGCGTACCTCAACTACGCCTGTCAATATCGATTTTCGTGTTGTTTTATACCTTTACGACTACGTATGTGAAACCCATATCTTGTTAACATGTAATGAGAAGGCAACTTTACAGTTTTAAACTATATGCGATACATTGTGATGTTTCGATTTGCTTGGAGTGTTCATTACATATCATCCATTACCTCCAAAGCCCTTTATAATGCCATATGTTGAATCGTTATTAAGACAAGTGCCGAAACGTCTTGAAAGTAAGCTAAATTACATTGTCTTCCCTTGTTGGCATGTTAGGGTGCAAGGGGTAGTTTTTATACACATATAGGATGCAGTATCGACCTGATGGGTATAAAATTCAATTTAAAATTCATTTTAAAAATTATCGCAGATAAGTGAGGTCATAAAGGTCAATATTTGTTGATATGTATAATAAATTATAACATAAATATATTATTCATTTGCTGTGAGAAATCAGCTGAAGCTCGTACAAACAAACGGGTGTGCACCCCGGCCCCAAATTCATATAAGCATTGTGATGTTCGAAGGTCATTTTGGTAGACAGTGGTGCTCTTAGTACAATGCAAGCTCTTCCCCTATGTGACAATTTTGAGGAAAAAAAACAACAAAACAACAACATTGTGTATTAAACGGCTGGATGCTATTCAGGGCCCTTGGGTAAGAAACACCCGGGCCTCTCCTAGTTCTTGTTCATTCAAAATTAACCCCCTTGGCGGCCCTGACACTATTCAAAACAGTTGCCACCCAAACCGTCTTGGAGATATTTTACTTGCTATGGCTACAACTATGTGTGGCTAGCTCTGCGTCTATGGCTGCCATTGGTATTTTACTGTATAGATCAGACGTTACCAACCTAGCCACGTGAGGGGATACGTTGCATATTATTGTTTTTGGTTTTTTTCTCACTTGCTCTGCGCCGTTTATAAACTGTGCTTACGTTTTGCACCACCAGTCGGCATCTTTGATGGGCCGAATTCTAGCAAGCAGGCCGTATGGTGGACACTGTGAAGTATCGATGAGGCGTGTATATGTCTCACAACCAGAGCCGGATTAAAGCCAGGGCAAATTGAACAGTGACCCTTATCTCATTAGATCGACCTTGCACACAACACAAGCTCACAACGGACCGCTCTGGTGGCCTAGTGGTTAGGGCACCTTCCTCGGATGCGGGAGGTCGCGGGTTCGAACCTGGCCGAGTCATACCAAAGACTTATAAAAATGGTACTAACAGCTGCCTCGCTTGGCGCTCAGCATTAAGAGGTTAGTGTTAGGACTGGCCGGCCTGGTGTCAGGATAATGTGACTGGGTGGGACATGATGCCACATGTCTGCGGCATGATGCCCCAGAGCTAGACATCATTATAAACTGCCGCACTGCAGACATCGTAGCGATATGACTGAAAAATTGTTAAAGCTACGTTAAAAATCCAGATCACACACACACACACACACACACACACACACACACACACAAACACACACACACACACACAAGATTACAACACCTAATTCGCAAATATATCAATATCTTTAATTATTAAATAATACTTGCTGAAAAAGTCCCACGATAGCCTTAGGTTATGAAATCTGACAAGGGCCGATTTACGAAACTATCTTCTGCTAATTTCGGTTGCTTTCAATAAGGCGGCAAAGGCACATTGAGTTACTGTTGTTTTGTTGTTTGTTGTTTGTTTTAAAAATAGAACAAGTTACCCGTTTACCTCTCAGTAAACCGGTGGATTGAAAGGTTAAAGCAAAGACTGCTGTTTGTGTACGTAACGCACCAAGGATGAACTCAGACAATATTTCTCATCTAACCTGAGACGTATTTGTTTATGTAAATATGTATCTGATTGAAAAAATAAACAATTTTAATTTGTTTTAATAAACTGGTATTTTTCAATGGAACAAATATCACTGATACGTTAATAGTTCATGCCCAGTATTTGTTTACAAAAGTCTTTGTAATCACATTCAATGCCTTTTCAAAGGCTATTATAGCACACCTGGACTTCGTCACTCTCTTTTCATCCTGTTTCAGGTGCGATCTTTAAATCTGAGTCGTTATATTATTATATTAAAAGTATACTATAAACTTTCTTTACCTAAATAACTTGGAAATTAACTGATAATATAGACTGACCCCGACTGTGCCATTTAATGTCTGTCTTTGATAGCCGTGTGCCATAAATTTTCACCACACTCCTTTAGTGAAAGATGTACACACTACCAGATAAAGATGACATAGGTATTAGAAAGTGACGGCTTTTACTGTGAATCGATTAGTATAATATGAGATAATCAAACTTCCTTAATGAATAATGTATACACTAAACGAAAACAAGATGTATTCCAGATGGCAAAAACAGCTGATTGTAGTTACTAGAGTAAATTTAAGCGATTGGAAAAGCTCTTCATTTCATGTTTTCGCAGGATATGTGGTTAGTTTAGCGTTTAGGCCTGAATTATCATTCAGGTGATTTGGTGATCTTCATTTGGCTGAAGTTTAGGTATGAATCCGTTTCTCGTCACCTACTGACTCAAACAACAACGCAAGGGTTTTCAGACTTTTTCTGGTCAAAATGTTGAAACACACCCCCAAAACAGAGAAGCACGTGGTGCCACATAACTATTTATCAGGCGTAGATTTTATTAATTTGACAAACACCGCTATAACATCACAATAATTTGTGACGATTAGTACAGGATGGCTAAATTGTGCATGCATCAAAAATAGTAAACAAGTTTGTACAGGTAAAATGTTTCTCCTTTTCTAGTAAAGTTTATAACCCCCTGTTTTCATAAAGCATTACAAAGACTTCTTAATGCTAAGTCATGTTCAGAAACAAATAAATACGGTACAGAACCGTACATTCATCTTTCGTTACCAGAAGGTCGTTAGCAATGAATGTTGCTCCAATCTGACATTTTAAGACAAAGCTAGTCCTTTGATAATCTTCAAACTTGGTTTGTGATATTATATAATTTTTGCATCATACATTCCAAAGAAATATTCAGAGGCAAAAGAAACACTTTTTTTATTCTTCCCAATTATCAGGTATAACAGTTAATTTGTACAAGTCCGTTCCGACCATTACCTCATTGTTTGCCTCCTTGTTACCTCGCTGTTTGTCTCCTTGTTACCTCATTGTTTGTGCTTCTAAATCCTAGTTTTGTAAATATGAAAGACTGAATATAAGCCCAAGTTTTGGATTAACTTATAAATCCAATATTTCTTTTAATTTGTGTCAAAATGACACCTTGATAAACATTATTAGTAAAATTAGTCCATAGTACGATAGATGTATCACGACTTTGATTATAGCACGATCTAATATAACGGTACCTTCATACGCTGATAGTTTTTTCAGCGCCGAAACGAATCAATTTTTCCAATTGAATTTTGCATTAACATTAAGATTCCGCCAGTAACTTCTCTTGGGTCGGTGGTTCTTTCCGGGTTTTCCCGGGTTCTTCCTCCACTCTTTATACTGGCCGCCATTTATAGACTATCTTGTGCTGAAAAATGGCGTTAAACTCTATAACAAGAACAAGAGATTCCCAAGAGATGTATGTTATGGGGCGTGCCTTTTATGCTGATCGTGAGCAAAAATCTCCCAGATCAAAAGCTATGTTCGCATAAATCTGACCACTTCAAGAAGATAATCAAAAATATAGAAAAGTAAAATCAGCATCTAGTGGAGCTTTTAATAGCTGAAAAACAAAAATTCAATGGTCCCAAAACATTTATAATTTATTTTCTGATTTTATCAGGAATACTTACTTTATTTCATTTCGCAAGTTGTCTCTTATCAGCGAAAAAATATTTATGTTAAATTCTAAAAAGAGATGTAGATTTTCCTGAGCCTAATACGAAATCATTCGTTCCTCTAAACGTTTTTAATATAAACCTCAATTATATTAACAGCTTATAAAAGCAATGCCAGTGGACATCAATTTGTCGCGGAATAATTGTAATGTCGTCAAGGGGCAGTTCAACTACCACCGAGGGTTAGAGGTTGATCGAGCAAGTTACTATTAGAATAGTGGACAATGAACTGGACAGTTTCAGGTTTGCAACTCAAGGTGTGTGGGCCATAACCGCTATACAGACACTATTAAAATATTTGCCCCAGACTATGACATCATCTTTGATATTAATATCACAATGGATCCAGGCCAAAGTTATAGAATCTGTGAACCTTTGACTCCCTTTCAAGGGTTTTACTTAATACACAACTATTACACGTGACCTTCCCATTATCGCTATGAAAATGATTTTAAAAAGAGCCCATTCTTTCGATGGCATCTGAGTAATTTGAGAGCACTTATCAAACACCTGCAGTGTATACTAGTAGTCGTTGGAAAGGTTAGGTGGAGTAAATATCGTACTATTATCAAATTGATTCCAAACGTGATAGCATAATATGAATTTCAATCCTTTTTCCACGTTCTAAAACTATGATCATAGAAAGAAAAGACAATCTATCCAGTTGCTTAGCAACAATTTGATATCTACTAAGACATAATTAGCAGTTATTAAAGACAGTATGTTCTAGATACAGCCATAAGAACAAAGCGTTTCTCTGTTTATCTTATGTGTGCATTTTATCATCTGTATGACTGAATAAAAATATATTTAATTTCATACTGCATTTTGAAAGTTGCATGAAAATCAGTATTGTATAGGACACTCTTAGAAGATATTGTAAAAAAAATGACAATAATTCGTCTGTCTTTCCAGTTAGATATATATTTGTCACGCTTTATAGTTGTCCCTTTATAATGGGAAACTACTCACATTTGCACTTCCATTTGATCTCTAAAAATAATAAAATATCCTCTTTTTTTCTTCTTCTTCATCATTATAATCCTCATCGGCGGTAGGGTCATCGCCACCATCATAAAACTCACAAAACATAGTTACCACTGTCTCCACTCTCATCATGATCGTCGTCGTCGAAATAATAATAATAATAATAATAATAATAATAATAATAATAATAATAATAATAATCGTCGTCGTCGTCATCATCATCACAGACGTCGTTGTCTTGGTTATCAACAAAAACAAAATAATTACCAACGTGTGTATCCTGAAGACGTCTTTAGACTTTACCAAAACTCTTTACTGACATTTTAGCGATTAACCTTGTACAAGAAATTGACAGATGATAGTAGTGTTAATATTTTGTACTTGACTGCCCCTCTGCGTGGTACATGAGGTTTGGTACGCTATTAAAAAATTGCCCACTTTGTCTTGAATAATGTATAAAATCATAAACGTCAGGCTTGTTACAGGCTAAAGGCTCTACTTGAAAGCGTGTAAAATGGGTCCATACCAGTATTGTGATAGAAAACCCTATTAAACCTTAGACTGAATAGTGTCATTTTTAATCTGTATATCTTTTTCGGATGAAAAAGTGGTTAAATCAACCAATTATAATTCAGTTTATTGCTTTAGCACATGCATTTCCTGTCAAGGCTACCCAAAAGTTCTTAGAAAAGAAAGACCTAGGTAAAATTAGACTGGTAAGCTATGCGTAATATTACCCACTATATGGCATTAAACTTCAATTATTTATAATGACCAGTCTGCTGCATACGCGATAGAATTTTTTTATTTTCATTATTAACCTTGGATAACTCAGATGCAGCCCATAGGTTACCTTGCATGTAATTGTTCTATATACTAACGTAAGCTATAGATTCGTATCCAGTGTGTGTAATCATTGCTGACCCAGATTCGTATCCAGCGTGTGTAATCATTGCTGACCCAGAAATAGTGGACAAGGTGTATGGGTGGAGGACAAGACTGGGGACCCAGAAATAGTCGGCAAGGATTAGGGGTGGAGGACAAGGTTGGGGACGCAGAAATTGTGGAAAAGGTGTATGGGTGGAGAACAAGATTAGGGACCCAGAAATAGTCGACAGGGTTTCGGGGTGGAGGACAAGATTGGGGATCCGAAATAGTTTACAATGTTTATGGGTGCAAGACAGGATTTGGGGGCAAAGAAATAGTGGACAAGGTTTAGGAATGGAGGACAAGACTATGTTTTCTGCTAAGAGGTAATGCAAGAGTATCACGTTTTAAATGAGCAGCAGCTCCTCATTATCGTTGGAAGTGGATGGGGTTCTCATTATCGTTGGAGGTGGAGGGGGTCCTCATTCTCTACGCTTGAGATGTATATACAGATATTTTGATAATAATCTTTGAGATGGGATACTAGTGAATTTGAGATGGGATACTGTTGAATTTAAGATGGGATACTATTGAATTTTAGATAGGATACTAATGGATTTGGATTAAGCACAAAATTAGCAATTTATGTGAAATATGCAAGCATTGATGTTAAAATATACCGTTAAGATTTATTTGGGTGAAATATTGGCATTGAGTAGCATTATACTGCATATCTAGACAAGACCTTGAACTTTTGCATCCAGGACACTCATTATTAATGAATCGTTTGTTTTGTAAGTATTTAATTAATGCAGGTGTTTGAAACACGTTTGTTCATGTTAATCTACGAAACACAAGCCTGTTTTTAAGGTTAGTGTTAATAAATATTGGTACTGATTTATATTCTATTTGACACAAAGCAATACCAATAAACAAATTTTTTTTTTTTCGCGCACATAATGTAAATGTAATAATGGCATATCAGTTTCAATACTTCTCATAACGGTATGGTTTAGAAGGAGAGACAATTGTTTTCGGTATTTTGTAATTTCTCCATTTTAAATACAATTACGTACTTACTAAATCTTTTAGCACACAAGTATTAGTAATCACGTATCATTTACTAACGTGTTTGATAAGATTTCTAGTCGCCATGTATACGACTTCAAAATTAGTGCAAAGTTTTCAAGTAAAACCTAACCTGAAATTTTTCTTATCTGATTTTCATTGATCAATTTCACATCATCAAATTGTTATAGGATATTTATTTTATTCTAGCACTTTTTCTTCGTTCTGTTCTAGAATTAAACCATGAATTTATGTTTCTTAAGTTTAACAGTTGTGTGGTGAGTCATAGTTTATACTTTTTCATGCTACAATTAATGTTCTTACTCTCTGTTAGTTATCGCCTATTCAATAGTTTGTATAAATCCTAGTCATGTCCCATTTCTGAGTTATTTGTTTTACAAATGTTTGTATGTATTGATTCACAATTTATATTTTAAATAAAACAAACAAACAAAAATACATGTATTGTCTGCATTCACTAAATTGCCAACATTCGGTTTTTTTGTTGGGGGTTGGGTTGGTGTTTTAGGACACAGCGCTACAATCATGTCATTAGATGTTGATCAAACTGGAGGAAAGTGCCTTGCCCAACGACACGCCACAGTAGCCCACCCGGTCTGAGCCGACGATCAATTAGCATCCGTCGGGTAGTGAGTCCGGAACCCTAATCACTGAGCCATTATGGCGCATTGTTACGAAGATGGAAATCAAAGAGAAATCACAGGAATTCATGAGCATCCACAAGAATTTGTCCAAGGGTAGGGTAAAGCCATTTATCCGGGTGGGGTGTGTGGCAAAGTCGAATCAAATAACTTCGCTTACATACATACCTACATACATACATACATACATACATACATACATACATACATACATACATACATACATACATATATGTATTGTCTGCATTCACTAAAATGGCAACATTCTTTTTTTCTTTTCTTTTTTTTTTTTTTTGGTGTTTTACGACACAGCGCCACAATCAGGTCATTAGATGTTGATCAAACTGGAGGAAAGTGCCTTGCCCAACGACACGCCACAGTAGCCCACCCGGTCTGAGCCGACGATCGATTAGCATCCGTCGGGTAGTGAGTTCGGAAGCTTAATCACTGAGCCATTATGGCGCATTGTTACGAAGATGGAAGACAAAGGAGACCTCACAGGAATTCATGAGAATCCGCAAGAATTTGTCCAAGGGTAGGGTAAAGCCATTTATCCGGGTGGGGTGTGTGGCAAAGTCAAATCAAATGACTTCGCTTGCATACATACATACATACATACATACATACATACATACATACATACATACATACATGCACGCACGCACGCACGCACGCACACACACATGCATATATAAATACATACATACATACATACATACATACATACATACATACATACATACTGGCTGTTTAAAAATCGGGGGAGAGGAAGGAGGGGGGGTTGCGCATGTCATGAAGATCAGATAAATAGAATGATGTATACTTGAATACTATATACAAGCAGCCACGAATATAGACTAGCTAAAAACAAAAGATCATAAATTGTATTTGATTCTAAATATTGTCCTTAGGGACAAGTTATTTTTTTAGGATGTGGAAATCTAAGTATCAAATCAAAACTGGAATCATTTGCATTATGGAGTTATGATATCACGCAACCTAAAAATTGTGCATGGAGTTTACGGAGATTCAAGATTTCTACATATAACATTTCTTTCCACATCTACGGTAGCAACCCAAAGTATTAGGAATAACTGGACGAACTTACTGTCTAAAACTCTTAGTAAAGACAAGATGATCGTAATGCCTAAAAACAAAAAAAAAAACAAAAAAAAAAACCCCACCCCCCAAAAAACAACTGGCGTTGTAACGAAGGCAGTTAGTGATCAAAATTCTATGTTTATGGAAATTTAAGGCTGGAAACATTTAGCAGCTAAATTAGTTCTGGACAATAATTGGCGCTAAGCGTGGGGGCGGTGGGTGTACACTGTCTGTAAATACACTGTATAAATCACTATACAATTTTAAACTACATTAATTTGAAACAATGACATTGCAATGCTTTGATCTTGTATATGGCAATCTATTAAATTTCCATGACGGCAGCAATGACTTGATCGCTTATATCGTTATCTATTAACTTTCCATTATGACAGAGCAATAGCTTGGCGACTTTTATATTTATCTTTTAAAAAATTTCCATGATACTTAAATTACAGTTAAACAGTTCCCATATTATATGCATTTTCCATGCCTAAAATGAGAGGAAAAAAAAAATTAATTTCCATTATATCCTTAGGATTTTTCAGGAATCTGTAAACAAAGATTTTTTCCCAGGACTCTGTAGGCTAAGGTTTTTCACAGTTCTGTAAGCAAAAACCTGAATTAGGTCAGATTACGATTTTTTATCATGAAGACGAATAGGCACGGGTTGACCAGCATCATGCAGACGAATAGGCATCGGCAGTATGTCTTTAGCGTTTCATGATTGTACATGTACTACCAACAGTAATGAGTCATGAGCGGAATCCATATCACTGTGAGGAATGGTAATTATTCCGAGAAAATTGCTCCGCCATGCAAATTTTCCACAAGGAGGACATTTTAATATAGAATATTAGATGCAAATATGAAGACTTTACATTAAGAAAATTCATGATCCGTTTACTTGTAAAACATAAAATGCTACGAAAATGTTAGAATGTAATAAATATTATATTAGAATGTAATAAACATCCTATTTAGAATGTAATAAACATCCTATTTAGAATGTAATAAGCATCCTATTTAGAATGTAATAAACATCCTATTTAGAATGTAACAAACATCCTATTTAGACTGCAGTAAACATCATATTATAATTTTCTTTTGTCACGTTGTAAACTTTTAGATGGATGCTAAGATATGCTCATTAACAAAAGTTTCCGATATCTCATTGTTTATTTGTTAATTTGTCCTAGTCAATTAGAAGACTGGCGTATAATATGTGGTAATAAATCTTTGTATTTGACAAGTATTCGTCTGATCTTGATATATGGCTCTGAATAATTGCATGTGACATAAATTTTTATGTCTATTTTTCTTCTGCCAACCTGACTTGAAAAAATAAAAATAAATCTCAATTTGACATTTGTACGTCTAATTCATTGATTAACTGCGATAATCTTCGAAAAATCAAACTAATAGTAAGATGTAACAAAACCTATTAACCGTTTGAATACATTTTATTTTCACAATATACAGGCCTACTTTCCAATCATTTCTTTTAAATTATTCATATGTCCGCTGATTCAAAGTAACTTCTGTCCGATGATGGAAAGCATCATCTGTCTGATGATTCAAAATAATGCATGTCCGATAACTTAAATTAGTATCTCACCGCTAATTAAAATTATCATCTGTCCACTACTTCAAATTATCATCTGTCCGCTGATTCCAAGAACCATCTGTCCGCTGATTCCAAGTACCATCTGTCCGCTGATTCGAATTTTCATTTGTCCGCTGTTTCAAGTTATCATCTGTCGGCTGGTAGAAAATTTGCATCTATGCTTGGATTAAAATAAATTGTAAATACTGTAATATGCATGTATGAATCTGTTATGGAGTGTTGTCAGTTAATTAAGTCAGTCAAGTCACGTGCACGTTCAAGCAAATTCCACGTCTATATCAGTTTCTGGAATTGAAAACTGAAGCACTATAAATGAACTCAAGTGTAAAGGTCATTTTTAAAACTGTACAAAATTACCAAAGGTAAAATATTGACTTATATAGTCTCTTCTATATTATGAAGAATGTATTATTTCAAAATATAGGTTTCATTTGTTTAGCAAAATGATTTTGAAAAATGTATTCTTCATCAGTAGACGTTCTTTTGTAGAGTTACCTCCCTCGTGAAATGTTGAATATGCTAGTTGTGAAGCAATGAATTAAGAACTATCATCCTACGTTGTAAGTTGGCGCTGCTTTTTCTCTCCTGACATGTCCGTGATAGACACTCCAAACAACCTTGTACGCTTCTCAACATGCGCAGGCCCGAATCTGATAATTATAACAGAATTTGATAATTGACAATAAAACGAATGGGGTAAAAAGGATGGAGCTGAGATAACAAGACGCTGAAATTTTCCAGAATCGCTAACAATGCCGTATAGCTGTAGATCATTGGAGGCCAACAAGTTCTCAGCAGTCTAACAGCAGGAAAACCGTTGCCTGGCCGGGGGTTTGACAAATTTGTTTAGTAGCATGGTGTGATATTCACGTGTTTTCACAAACTGCTGGGAAATGATAAAGCACCTCAAATACCACTGATACAGATCGTAAAACATATTAAACGGCAACTAGACTCTGTTAGCGTAACTGGATCAAACATTATATATA
>JAECUM010029751.1:0-43642 GCA_016617855.1 Megalonaias nervosa
GTCACTGTCTGGGGATGGGAATGTGAAGGTTGCAGTTGACAGTGTTGGTATTTGTCACATAATGCACCTGCAGATCAGAGTCTATGTTGTCTGTTCCACTGGTTACTCTAAACAAACTGCACAGACCCAGATCTGCCCATGTATTATGCAGTTGGACTCGTCTTATAAGCAAGTATATATGATACTCTTATATTTTTGGGGGGGTTGGTGGTTGATTTTTGTTTTGTTAAGATTATTATTTTGGTTACTTTCCATTCACTATTAAATCTAACACTAGAGTGGACAGAAACTGGGTCACTCTTCACCAGGCAGGACAAGCTCATTCTCATGGTTGCTCAGCTATTGATAAATTACAGAAATCATGTAATGGTAATGAACAAAGTCGGTGTCATAATGGCAGACCCAATCAGACTCCAACAAAACCTGCTACCCAGTGTATGAGTCATCATCAATCATGTCTCAGCTAACATATATACTAGCTTATAAGTCAAACTGCAAACAACAAAGATCTTGATCTGCCGTCTTGTAAAGCACATGCAGATCAGGGTCTATCTTGTTTGTTCTATTGATTACTCGTAACAAACTGCAGCAACCAAGATCTGCCAGTGCATTATGCATCAACAGATCTAGGTCTCTGCAGTTTGCAGTTGGACTCATAAGCAAGTATAAACGGT
Organism: Megalonaias nervosa; assembly: GCA_016617855.1. Lineage (NCBI taxonomy): Eukaryota > Metazoa > Mollusca > Bivalvia > Unionida > Unionidae > Megalonaias > Megalonaias nervosa. The sequence continues at coordinate 675 of JAECUM010029751.1, forward strand.
AGATACTGGCTAGAATTAATGTAGAGTGATTTACATTCACACCTGGAAAATGAGAAAAATATTCTCTTAAGACAGGTGATTGTCTAATAGAGGTTACCTCTGAGGCAGGTTTAATTGTATTACATAACAGGTACTCGACAGAAATGTGTTTTAATGGGCATATAGGACACAGGGTACTAATGGTATGGGAAAATGGGAACCAGCCTGGAAATGGGTGAACATAAAATAGAGTATATATGGGTTTGGCTGGCCAGGATTGGTTAATAATGTAAGTTATGTTTTAGGAAAAAGAATCTTTTGAGAGCTTATCCTAGTTGTAAGTTTTAAAAAATAGAGACATTGTTTTATTGATGGAATTTCAGTCCTTTAACAGTCTTAAGTTTGGAACACTCATTACCAAAATTAGCACCTAACTCTTTGGTAAGGAATTGAAAGCACATGTATCAAACACATGCAGGTCCAGAAAATGTTGCGGCTTGTATCCTTTCCTCTACACAGAAGCTGACATCCAGGTTTCATCTATACTGATAAATATAGGTTTGATCATGAGCACTCAGAAATTTTAAGTTATTGAATTTTTAATATCATGGTGTTTGCATAGGTTTACTATAGGAACTGAATTTGTACCGTGATTCCTAAAATGACTGCTGTACTTTTGCATAACCTGCTGACAAGCTGGAGTGTACCGGTTTCAAATCAACAGCAGTATGAACAACCTGGATTTGCAAAACATACCAGAGCATCCTGGATATGCTAGTTAGTAATGTACTCCCATGTTCTAAGACTAGCCCTTGATTCATTTTTCTTGCACTGAATTTTCATGGAAGACAAAGCATTAGTTGGCAAGACTCTTCAAAAGAATACTGTACATTAAAATAAAGAATTCTTATATTCAGAAAGTCAGAAAGTGAAAGTGAACAGTTAATTTAAACCAAATTAGACTAATAATTAAACCAATATTATCTACCATAGCAAAGTTTTATTAATTGGTTGTCAGTATAATACTTTCATGCCCATTATTGGACTCCATTTTCCCAGGAGTAGGCAAAATATGGACTATAGGCCAGATCCAGCCCATGATCTGGTTTTATCTGTTAATTTACATCATAAAGTGTGGCTTTCATAATCATTTAACCAGCCCCTGCCCTGGAGAAAGTTGACCATGCCTGATCTTGCCTCACTGGGAACCTCTTTTTTCCAGACAGGACCTCCAATTTCTGGAGTGTACAGGATTCTTAGTGTTGAACGTCTACAGACAGTGACACAAATATGTTTTTCATTTTATATTGATGTATGACTGAGCAACATGCATGAAGATTCCAAAATGATGGTAATTACTAAAACCCCCATTTAAATTCTCAAGATATGGAAACATGCATTTAATGACACTGTACCTGTATAATCACTGAAATCTTCCATGCCATTTTTCCAGTTTTAACCTATTGGAGGCTGGAGCCATTACAAGGTACTTTACTCCATTTGCCTTGGCACTAAATAACCTACGCATGTTGCTGTGCTATAAAATACCAAACCACGCCTGTTTTAACACGACAGATTTTATGAAATTGTTAATACAACCGACTTCTTAGAGTTATTCAAACAAAATTTGTTTCCAATGCCACAATGAAAATATTAATAATTTATTGGTGTGTATTACTGTATCAGTCTCTACACATTTTCTTAAAACTCATAAAAATGAGTATATATAATTAACATGATTCTCAAAACAAAATCAAGTATGCAATATGAATACTGTAAATGGGTCACAGTCACACAAGTAGAAAACAAGGATCATTCTGTATACACCACAGAAATCCTTCTCCAATTCACGACTTTAAGTAATGTGCTAATTTTCCCTCAAACAAACAAATCAACAAAAATAAATTCACTGTAATTATGCAAAGATGTAATTCTGGCACTTGAACATGAACATAAACACAGCTGAGTCAATTACACCAAATCCACAACATTTCTTCAGAAATTTAAAATTAACAAATTAGTGTAGTTGGTAAGGAATTAATTATTGAAAATTGTATATCTGCCATACTGAATCAAATCTGAGCTTTACAACATGAATAAAAAAACTTACTTGTCATGCTACAAGGGTGCCTAAATGCTTACCATGCCAGACTCAGGACCAAAAAGGTGCAAGTTTGAATCATACAATCAGATCAGTGATTGTGGCATGACCTTGAGCAAGGCACTTTACTCCAATTCCCTTGGCACACAATAACCTATTTGTTTTGCTGTGCCATAAAACATGGAGCCAAAACAATAATCTACAAACTCTAGATCATAAAACCTTACACAGGATTACCTTAAAGATCTCTTCATGTAATAAATACAAGAAATAAACACTTTCATTGTCAATTTTGGTATATAACCTTATGAGATGAAATACTCTACATAGAGCTATCTCTTTATGTGTTTTTTCTCAATCACTTATTTCCTAATGATAAATTTCATTGGTCTGTGATTAGTGTTTTGGATTACTGATGCAGGACAGTAATAAGATGAACAGGTTGCATCTGTACCTCATCAACAAACAACTGAATAGCACTGATGGTTGCTTAACAGAACTGTCATATATTATCCATGGATAAGTTATTAACCCATGGAAATTTTATAACCTGTCTTTCTAAGCATGACCACCTCCATAAATTTAACTGTGATTTAATCAAGCTGCATGTTTCACATGACTGTGTTTGAATAATACAGCAATTAACAAAATGTGCACCTCCATTTCTAATACAGTAATAACAGTTACAGTAAGTTTTTCATCCGACAACTCAATCACTCAATTAAAGGTAGAAACCATACAAAATATCTGGCAGATAGAGAAGTGATATAATAATAATAATAATAATGAGAACTTTGTATAGCGCCTAATCTTTAAAAGCTCGAAGCGCTTTACAACATTTGACAAAAACTTATAAAATAACATATAATGATATGATTACAAAGATAAAAACAAACACCACGAAAGTAGAAATAGAAAATATGCTGTAAATATTTAAGGCAAGGATACATTATTAGGTCTTTAAGTCTGTTCTTGCAGTTGAAATAGGTGAGTTTTAAGCGCTCTTGAATGAGATCACTGTGTCTTTGTGTCTAAGTGCAGTGGGCAATTCGTTCCACGTTGCTGGGCCCTGGTATGCAAAAGAGCGTTGTCCATATGATTTCATTTTCATAGTGGGAATAATGAGAATACGAGTGTCAGAAGAGGAGCGTAAGTATCTTGCAGGTGTGTACACATGGGTGAGGTCAGATAGGTATGTTGGACTGGAGCCCGTCAGTGAAACGTAGCACAGAGAACAAATTTTGTGTTTAATTCTGGATCGTATGGATAGCCAGTGTAGGGTAGAGAGCAGGGGAGAGGCGTGCTCTGATCGTGGTACTCTAAGGATGATCCGAGAAGCTGTGTTTTGAACTTTTTGAAGTTTCTGGAGTAGATATTGAGACGAACCAGACAGAATTGAGTTACAATAGTCCAGTCTTGAAAGTACTAAGGAACACACAAGTGTTTTAGTGGCATCAACTGAAAGATACTTGCGAATGGAGCTGATTCGTCTCAGCTCAAGATATGCAGCCTTGCATATGTTCATGACATGTTGGTGCAATGAGAGAGTACTGTCGAGAGTGACACCGAGGTTTAGTACTGACTGTGTGAATTTAATGTTGGTGTTGCTGATATTTATTGTCTGAGGTAAAGGATGTGAATGAGAAAGTCTTTGTGTTGTAATCAGGATGGCTTCAGTTTTATCATCATTCATCTGCAGCTTGTTACATGTCATCCATGATTTCACATCGGAAATGCACCTCTCTACGCCTTGGATGGTAGCTTCAACTTCAGCTGGATGGCTAGATTTGTATATTTGGGTGTCATCAGCATACAATTGGTGAGACACTGGATGATGATCTATGACACTTGAGAGTGGCTGAGTGTATAGAATGAAGAGAACAGGTCCAAGAACAGACCCCTGTGGAACACCACAGCATAGATGAACTGGGCTGGAGTGTTTTCCATTTGCGGACACAATTTGTGTCCTGTTGACCAAGTAGGACTTGAACCATAGTAAGGCCGTATCATGAATGCCAAATACATGCTGGAGACGGTGAAGTAATATATCATGGTCTATAGTGTCAAATGCTGCAGACAAGTCAAGGAGAGTGAGGACTGTAATCTTTCCGCCATCCAAAGCAGAGAGAAGGTCATTGACTACTTTCAGAAGAGTAGTTTCAGTACTGTGGCAAGGGCGATATGCAGACTGTACATTGCTAAAAAGACTGTTTGAATTCAGATGAGATACAAGTTGGGATAGAACAACTTTTTCTAAGATTTTTTACATGAATGGGAGATTAGAAACTGGGTGGTAGTTCTTTAAATCATTATGGTTGAGTGTTGGTTTCTTCAGAAGAGGCTTTACAATGGCAGTTTTGTAAAATGATGGGAATTCCCCAGATGACAGAGAGGTATTAATAACATCAGTTAGTGAAGGCAATATTGGATCCAAGCACTCTAGCAGCAGTGATGTCGGAATCAGATCAAGTTCACATGACTTTGGTGCACTCTTCATCATGATTGTACGTACTAAATCCATAGAGACAGGTTCAAATGCTGCTAACGGTTGCCGCTGAAATTCTGTATCACAACTGTATGGTGACGACGAGTCAACTGAAATTGTGTTGTCAAGTTTATCTCTGATGGTTTGTACTTTGTCACAGAAGAAATTTGCAAACAGGTCCGGAAGGTCGACTAGAGAGAAGGTAGCTGGAAGTGGTGTACATTTGTTCCTTGACATCAGCTTGTTAGTAATCTCAAATAGCTCTTTGCAGCTGGAACTTTCCATGATTTTAGTACTGTAGTGGGCTGATTTAGCTGCATGGACTATGTTTGTGACATTCTTCTTAGCGGCATCATAGATCTGCTTATGAATAGTGAGTCTGGTGGAAAGCCAAAGCCTCTCAGCTTTACGGCGGTCTCTTTTAGCAGTGCGAAGCTGGTCCCTAACACTGCTATACCACGGAGAACATTTCTGAATTGCTACTCTGCACTTGGTTGCTGGGGCATGTTTGTCGAGCAATGAACGCAGGCAGTTATCAAGTTGTTCTGCTGTAGTAGGTAAGCTAGTCGTTAGGTTTGCTTGGATGTCATGCATTAGTTTGGTTCTGTTTATCATACGGAGGTTTCTCTTAGTAGCAAATAAAGGTGGAAGGTTAGGGACTGATACGTCAAGATGGCATATAATGCAGAGGTGATCTGATGAAAGTTCGTGGGACACCAGGGAGGACTGAAGAATATTATCATCAGGTCTGTAAAGAATCCAGTCTAATATGTGACCATGTTTATGGGTGGGTTGGCTAACTGACTGTTTGAAGTTGAAAACGTGAATGGAATCTAGGAGTTTCGATGTGCATGGATTTCCAGGACAGTCAAAGTGAAAGTTGAAATCTCCAAGAATAATCAGGTTGCCACCTGTCGAATTTCCATACTCCAGGAGATTCGGAACAGCTCCAAAAAGAGAGATTCTGTCAACTTGTTTTTTCTACAAGGAGGAGGGCGGTAGAGGCAGAAAAAATGGACTGACCTTTGTTCCAGTGTGAGTGTAGTTTGGACTAGTTCAAACGATGTGTGGTCGAAATTGAAAGTTGTTGTGTAGTTAAGACGGTTGATCATGGAGGTCTTTGCGATGACAGCAATTCCACCTCCACGAGAGTGGCGGGGGAACGACTTGATGGAGTAACCGGTGGGTGTTAGATCCGCTCACTTGGGTTCATCACCTGATGTTTTTAGCCATGTTTCTGTCAGGAAAAAGACGTCGATATTCTGATCGTTGATAAAATTAACTGTTTCTGTGCGCTTTTCCGATGGTCCTACTGATTGGGCATTGAATAATGCGATGCGCAGTGGTATCAATAATGGCTAGAGTGTTTTGTGGAGTTGAAGACTGGTGAAAATGAAAGCATGCCAGTCAGACTCTGACACTTTTGTGAAATGTGATTTAGCTGGGTAGGTGTTGTGTAATTATTGTGTGCTAAGCTAATTTATTACTGCAATGATGGCTCAGTAGCATGTGTGATTGACCAAACATGTGACACTTTGGGGGCCAAAATGTTCCAACTACAGCATTAACAAGCATTGAAAAAGTTCGGTGATGCACCAGAAGCACTTTGTCATCCCAGTACCATCACAACCCCACAAAAATATAAGCTGGCAGTTGATTTCCATTTTAAAACAATATTCAAGGTTTAGTAGTAGTCATTGGAGTTGAAATTCAGGATTACTGATGGCCATTAATGTAACCCACTTTTGAGGTTGATTTAATGCCAAAAGGGGCTAAATTTATGTGTTGAAAAACTTGAAATACAGAATTTTGGCCTTTAATCAATGAATTATTAGTTTTAAAATATTTACAAATGTGAATTATGATATTAAACACAGATACAGTAATGAGTCAACATATGTTAAAAGAAAGCAAGATCAAAAACAAAATTTCATGCTGTGGTTCTTTTCAGGTGAACCAAATATTTGGACATGTTTTTATGGGTTATCAGAGCACTTGTGATAAACATAAGTGTCAAAGGAAAAAATGATAAGAGTTGTGCAGACTACAAAGTCAAGGTGGCAAAGTTGTCAAAGCAAAAAAAGATTTTTCTCTTTTTTGCCACTACTAGTGCATTAATTTTTCTTTATCCAGTCAAGTTTCTCGTGTCCCCCAAATTTGGAGGACCTGAGCAAAGTTATGGAAGATCAAGGGTCTTAAAATTTGAGCTCATATTTTGATTTTTTTTCTCAGACAGTTTCCTGATTATAGGGCCTGGTTGTGATTTTAGCCGTATATCTGTGATGTACATTATGTAGATGAGTATATGACTGTCAGAGACTGCTGGACTAGTTGCACTGACTTGAGGCATATTTAACACAGATTCAGACTGTAGCCAATCTCTCCACCTGTAAATAAATGTCTAGATAAGTTGATACATTTATGGGAAATCACTGATGTTAATAAATCAAAGTGATGCTATCAAACTGAAATTGACTGAAAAGGTTTCCTTTTCTGTCCATCCAGTCAACCATGAAGAACCAGATAAAATGAACTTAGGAAAGAAATTTAGGTGCTAATAAGTTGGTACTTAAGGCATCATGGCTTGTTGCAACCATAGTAATAACACTGTCAATGTTTGCACTTCAGACTCCCAGGATAAGTTTTGGTTTTTGTTGCTTTTAGTAGCACTTTTAACATAATTGGCCCTCCAGTATATTGCCAAGGAAATGGGAGCTAAGTTTTGGTTTTTGTATTTGTTGCATTTAGCAGCACTTGTAACATTATTGGCCCTTCGGTGTATTGCCAAGGAAATGGGAGCTAAGATTTGGTTTTTGTATTTGTTGCATTTAGCAGCACTTGTAACATTATTGGCCCTTCAGCGTATTGCCAAGGAAATGGGAGCCAAGTGCCTTTCCCAAGGAAACACAGGCAGCCAACTTTTAGGGTTGCCTGGGTGGATATCGAACCCATGACCCGTGGATTATGTGCATGTTGCTCTACCAGCTGAGCTACTGCAGCTGCCTTACTCAGAATAAAGACAGTGTAAACAAAGTAGTGTTGTTATTAAAGTTAACATCTACATGTCATTATATATTTGCTTTTGTAAAATGGAAACAAGTTGCTATGCAAAAGACTTCCGTCTAATCAGCAGTCGGTAGTGACTGCAGCATAATGGCCGGCACAAGAGTTTAGCACTCAGATATAATTCAATATGAAAACTGGAAAATCTTTTGAATTCTATGTGCTAGGCCTGATTGACTTTCACAGGCAGTCCATGATAAATATTAAACTTTGATGTGAATTAAATGGTGGATAGCTTGTTTCATTGAAAGTTTTATCTGGTCTTGCCTTCTTCATGCATGTTTCAGATTGTGTCTTCATCGCATTGTAACTAATCTGAGATCAGTCCTTGAAATTACTTCTTCATTTTAGCAGTTTAACTTTAGACTTTTTTTTGGTGCAATCAGTCCTTGAAATTGGAAATTTTTAGTTGCATTGGATATCAGTCACCAGAATTTTTCATCATTGACTGGAGAAAAGTCAAGGAAGCCAGTGCTCCCACAGCATAGATCTCTTTATTCTGCCTTTATAAGTCATTGTAAACATGTTTAACAGACTGCACATTGTGAATGATGATTTTTATTTCAGGTAAAAGAAAAATGAAGTGGTCAACTGGTCCACCCCCTATGGATCCCCAGAAGCTCTATATCAATCCAGGGCAAGAAGACCAGATGGTAAGCAGTATTGAGGTTATGCCGACCCTTTGTATGATTCTTAAACTTTAAAACAAAGAGCACTGATTACACATGCCAGCAGGAGTTTTCTACATCTTTCTTATACCTGCACTTTTGTGGATATATTGTGATAGGTTGTGTCCATCTTCAGTAGAGCTGTCTGTTTGCCTGTTAATGTTTTACGTGTGCACTGAACTTCATCCACAACAATTGAGGGAAAGTGATAATAGTTCGTGTGATATTTTATGTGTTCCCTGAACCCCAACCACAAGAACTGAGGGAGTGGGATGAAAGTTTGTATGATGTTTTATGTGTGCCCTGAACCCCATCCACAAGAATTGAGGGAGAGTGATGATAGTTTGTATTATGTTTTATGTGTGCCCTGAACCCCATCCACAAGAATTGAGGGAGAGTAATGATAGTTTGTATGATGTTTTATGTGTGCCCTGAACCCCATCCACAAGAATTGAGGGATGTATGTAGGTCAGGGACCATCCAGGCTATAGTGATTTAGTTTGGTGTTTTAGCAAGGCAAGTAGTTATTTATTGCTGAACCAGTTCCAGTAAATTACCTTGCCCAAGGACACCACAAGAACCGACCCAGGATGATAAAATAGCGTTTTAGCAAGGCAAGTAGTTATTTATTGCTGAACAGTTCCAGTAAATTACCTTGCCCAAGGACACCACAAGAACTGACCCAGGATGATAAAATGGTGGGATTCAAACCTGCACCAATTGGGCCACGAGTCCAGCATGCTAACCACTGAGTCAATGCAGCACGTGCCTCCATTAGTCACCTCTTAATACCTTGTAGGATGGATCAATAAATAGGGGCAATTAATTGAACTGCCATACCATGTGCTGCAAGTGACATGTCAATTGATAAAATGTAGTTGTGCACATTTAACAATTTAGACCGATTGCAATATTTCTAACTTGTCATTAATATTTTATATTTTAATCAACAAGATTCAGGCGAGTACTACATTGTATTAAGGGTTAATTTGCTATGGGGAAATTATCCATTTGAACATTTCCTGTATAAATGAAGACCCTGTTGTTTGTATTTCCTTTTGTAGAGCAAGTTGGAAAATTGATATAAGCAATCTATTATTGACTTTTAAAATAGCTGAATCACCTATTTTCAATGGTAATGTGAACTGTAACATTGTCTTACTGATCATAATTGATGTTTGGGGTATACACTTCATGATTTTGTCCTGAAGACAGTGTTAGACCATACGTGCCAACCATCTCAGTGTTTGGGGCATTTTGACACTCAAAATGCGGCGTCAGTGAGCATGACTCAAAATAAAACAATATTTACAAAATAGAACTTGTCTACTTATATAAGCCTATAGAAAATGACTGGAAATTTAGATATTTTTTTGAAGCATTTTATTCACTTCCAAACAAAACTTTTGTCTGGTACACTTTGTCTTGTCATATACAAATGTGACCCTAACTGCACCATCAACTTCAATAACATAGGCAGGGCTGATCAGATTTTTTGCCCAGTGTAATAATAACTGCAACGTGAACTTCACTAACATAGGCCAGGCTGATTGAATTTGTTTTTATCCACTTGTCCAATGTGATATTAACTGCACTGTAATCCCCACTAACATGTATGAAATTTTACAATAATAATAACTTCATTTAATGAAGCTCATTGGTCAACTGACCAATCTTCTTTGAGGCCTTTTCTACAGTTGCATGTGTACATAATACAATGCAAAAGTCTTGCAAGATGAGGTGTCTTTAGACAAATGCTTATAAAACCTAGACAATTGATCTGCTGCATCAATAAAATATGCACAAGGCTTCAAGGATGAATATATACAGGATTCATACAAATAGTAGTAGCTAACATGTGTAAAACATTATAGGTGAGTACATGATAACAATGTTGTTGTTGTTGTTGTTGTTGTTATAGGGTTTAACGCCATTTTTCAGCACAAGATAGGCTATACATGGCGGCCAGTATTAATGGTGGAGGAAGAACCCGGAAGGAACCACCGACCCACGAAAAGCTACCGGCAAGCTTTCTCACATAACCACATTGGCCAAGCTGAGACTCGAACCCACGCAGACAGAGGTGAGATGGCAGTGATCCGTAATGGTGAGCGCTTTAGACCACTTGGCCACTTGGGGCTCCCGATAATGTTGTAAAAAGTAGTAGTAATAAATTAAACAAAATCATACAAATGATTGTTTCTGTAGATGTTGACTATGAAGCTTTTTAAAAACTTGGCATGAGTCAGCTGACTTGTATAGAGCAGTATGGAATTCCATAGTTTGGCTCAAGATAAAACAAAACTCTTCTTATAAAACTCTGAATTTGGTTTGGTTGTTTAACATGGATCTTAACTCATATGTATGTACGTCTTCAACAAATTTAAAGTTACATTTAAGTAATCAGGAGCCAGTCCATGTAGGGACTTACAAACTAGTGAATTCTTTTGAAGCTGAGTGCTCTGCTGGAATGAAAGCCACTCAAGGGTATTAAAATCATCTAAATCACCATCAAGAAACTGTATTGCTCTTTTTTGAAATTCCAGTAATCTTTCTTGATTTTCTGTTTCACTATTACCCCAGATAGAACAACAGTACTCTAAGTGTGACTTCCTATATGCATTGTAGAATATCTTTCTCTGTTCGTAAGGGAGATAAGATATTATTGTGTAGATTTACACAATTAACATGATAATATTGCTGTATTGATGTAAACTGATTTTCCTGTCACCTTCATCCTCGTTATTTTCTTGGTGCTTGTAAACTGAGATTATATATTGTTTTAAAAATGGAAGTTGTATGATGGAGTAGCAAAATGCAGTAATGTTAACTAGTTACTCTAAGATGTATGTATTTAGTAGTTTCAAGGAAGAAGGCCTATATTTTGGTTCAGAAAAAAAATAAAAATGTTACATATTAGAATTTCCAGTACATATAATAATACTGTAGGATATATGTGTATATTTTAACTTAACTGATAGGAAGTTTGAGAAGCAAACTTAATGAAGGAGGGGCACATTTGACCAATGAGATTGCAGTCCTCAGAAAAACTTTAAAGATGTGCAGGATACAGCAGAATCAAGCGTTTTGTTATCAAGTTCCAACTTAGCAACAAGTAGGGAAGGAGAATTAGGAAAATTTATCATCAGGGAAAGTTGAAAAGACAAGTTTATGGGATTCAGGAAGTCAGTGACAAATCAGGGTAACTTGGTCATGTTCTTCTTAAATGCTGGTTGAGCATCGTGACAAATCTGGGTAACTGGGTAATATTCTTTTAAATGCTGTTTCAACATCATTTGGTATTTGCATGGTTTGTGAGGCCTCTCCTTCATTGAGTAAGGGTTAGCCGATCATATTCTGTATGCAAGGGAAGTGGGTGATAGTTCAGGTAAAACCCGTTATTACGCGATGCTCGGGGTCCAAAGAATAACATCACGATATAGATGGGATTGTGTTAACAAATTTTTCGAAAAATTCCCCATAGAAAATGTGCAATGAAGTTTCAGTATCATCAGTTTTAACTAACCTCTTGATCATATATTGTTTTGTTTTGTTCGCTGGATTTCATCAGACGTCAAATATACAGTACTTCAGTTTTAAATTGTATACATGCCAGTATAGCAGAAACGGTGCATGGTGGAGTTAAGGCAACATTAAACAGTGCTGGGATTAAAAATCTGCTAGGGATACAAATAACTGGCTTTTCTGAGAGCATGTATTTAGGATCTTTAAAAGAGAGGTCACCTTAAATAAAAAAATCAGAGCCATGCTGCCATCGTATTATAAGTGGAATCGCATTATAACAGATTTTACCTGTATACTTTGTATGTGATAGTAGATGATGAACTGAACTGCATCTTTTATATAGGTCAGGGACCATCCAGACCAGTGAGAGAGAATAAATTGAGGGATAGATAGATGTAATAGAGAGAGGAAAGATTGGGAGTGGTGAAATAAAAGAACTTATCAGACTGGAACCGCATATCAGAAAACCGTGTAGTAAACTGTTGCGTAGAAAAATTGTAGAGTGGAGAGAACATTAGTATGCATATATATCTATAAATAGTAATTGTCCAAAATGACTTAGTGATTTGTTATACACCACTGAGGTCCACTTACCCCAAAACCCATAAGGTTATATGGACAATAAGAGATCCCGGGTCATATAAATATGTTCAGTTAGAGTGAGTATTTCAAGGTACAGCCCTAGTAGGTTCCATCACATGCTGAACCAGTCCAAATGAGGTCATGTGCGAGCCAGTAATTTTTAATTTGTGGGTTTATTAAGTCCATGTTTATGTCATCAAGGAGGAATAATTTTTTTCTTCATTTAGAACTTTTTTCTGACTATCTTCAAATATTTAATTATATTTTAAAGTTGAATTTGGTTTCACATAGAGGTAACCAACAAGAAAAGATTTGCTCTTGTTAGGTGGCATTTCTAACCACACGTTTTCAAAATCATTAATTTCCAAATCCTCCCTGCATTTACAGATAATATCAGTACAAACACAGACTACCAAACCTCCTGATCCATCAGTTTTGTCATTTCTAAAAAAAAAAAAAGGATTTAATTTGAAAAACATTGTCTGGCTGATTAGTCCCAAGTTTGCTTTCACTCAGACCAAGCACTGAGATATTAATTTCTTTAGATAGTGACATAAGTTTGATTTGATCAAGTTTGCCTGCTGTTCTTATTCCTCTAATTTTAAGCTGACCAATATGCATACCTTTACCTCAGAATGCTAGGTATGACATATTACAGTTAATTTGGGTCAGCAAGGGAGACAAATATGAATCAGATACACAAGTAAATCATCATTTAGCAGAGTACAGATTTTACATGCTTTTTTTGGTGGTATTGACATTGACAGTGGTATTGACATTGCTGCATTCATCAGCAGTTGCAGAGCCATCATATGCACATCATTTGCAATCGGACCTCGGTCTTCAGACATGCAAAGTTATTCATGATGGAATTACAATTTTCGCATATATTAAATAGGGCTGAATGTTTGTTGAATGTTATAAAGGCTTCTTGCTCATAAACTAAATTATGTCCATGGCACATGGACTGCTTGTGGCCCAAAAATCCGCACAAGTGACATTTTAAGGTGTTGTAGTGAACTGTTCTGGTCTTTGGTCCATCCATCTAGTAAAAACACAAAAGTAGAAATTGTCAACCAACTTCACATTTGGGCCACATTTCTTGATTGCATCTAGGAAACGTTCTACTCATGAAGGTGAGAGGTGGATTCTGTCCCTTCCAAAATAGTGGAGTATCAGGTTGCCTTCTTGTAAAAATGGTTGTCCATTTTCACATAAGTTAGGCCATGGTCTTGGATAAGAGATGATGTATGGGAGCATTCACCACAGACAAGTCACAATTATCTCACATTATAAATTAGCATTTCTGATGTGGAAGATATGCTGATCCAGCTTCTCCTGAAAATACTCCAGATCCCTTTCACAAAAGGCCTCATTGCCTCCAACAGATTACAGATAAATGCTTTCCAGGTTAAGAGCTTGATATGTTAATTGATGGTCGCAACTGATGCTCCAGAGATGCCATGACAGTGGATGCCTCCTCTAAGATCCTTGTTGTGTATGTCCTTTAGAAGTGACAAATATATCTTTTTCTACTATATGGGGGGGAGGGGAGAACGGGGGATGTTGCTTCCTTTCACTGTTTGTGCTCTGCATGTTGTTTCTTGCTGCTTGTTTTATGTCCCTCAATTTTTTTTTTCAGGAGGGGTTTTGTTATTTATTCCAGTTTGAAGCTCAGATATATTAATTACACTAGAGCCCTGTTGGATGGTTGAGAGATTACATATGTTGTTGGATGGGTAAGAGTAGGGTTCTCCTAAGCTGCTTCAGTAGGGGTTTTTCCTTCAGTTTAATGGCTGAGATGTGAGATTGATTAACTGTTCCTTCAGTGATGTAATTTGTGCAAGATAGCAAATGGTTTCCATAAGACCAGCCATTTGTTGCTCAAGGGAAAGTTCAAAGGTCATCTTGGGGGTTAGTGCTTGTATGGGTAACAGTAAGGGAGCCCCAGTATGTCTGCTGACAGCAGGGGTCACTACTAGAGTGCTGTCATATGCTTTGGAATGGTGGAATTTTCTTCAGAGAGGAAACTAATTTCTCCAGTTAATCTTTTATACAGCTTCATCTAAGTTCTTCTAAAACATACATCCCTCCATATTTTTTGTCCTGGTCCTGATATTTTAAGTTTTGCTGGATCTGATGACTGCTGTAGATTACAGTCATTCTCTGTACATGTGTGGTCAGAGTAAATCTGTCCTTATTCATGTCAGTTTGACCAAAATATTCCTGATCTAGCATCTTTAGAAAGAAGTCAGAGATGGCAGGTAAAAAGAACAAGATATCTACATCTTTAGCAGTTGAGTTGATATTAAAGATAGCACCTTCAAGTTTATCCGAGATAGTCTAAATTTAGTCTAAACCATATTTTTAAATGGATTAATAAAAAAAGGAATAACTATAATCATGTTAACCTGGATTCCTTTCTTAGATCAAGAGTAACAGTTGATGTAATACAATCAATGTTGATAAATGATATTCTGGACTGAAAACTGCATAAATTAAGAAGTAAAAATATAACCCTGCAGAATAAATAACACAATTTCTTTATATTGGGAGACAATTTGTTTCTGTTATTTCTTTCAGTGATAAAGATTAAAAAAAAGCAAATTTAAAGTTGTTGACTTTGATATTACCCCAAGTTCTGTACCATGTTCTTTATAAAACTTGCTGAATTCACATTATCTATTCAAGAGTGCCCAAGCGACATTGAGTAGAAATGGTGATGTACACAAATTGACTAACCAGAATTTTGGTAATTTCATTACCTTGTTAATTGAAGTTTGAATTTCAGGTGATTTAACAGGTTTGAAGTTTCATTGTAAACTAATTCAGCAATGTGTAGTTTCCATATTTCCTTTTTCCTTCTACAAAATGCTGCAAATGCACTGGGTAAACCAACAGATATTGAATACTGATATTCTGTTCTATTCGAATAGCCACAGAAAGTAATCTAATTTGAGTGTTCAGCTCTGCAGATTGCCATTGTAAAACCTCATGGAGTCCATGGATTGCCATTGTAAAACCTCATGGAGTCCATGGATTGCGATTGTGAAACCTCATGGAGTCCATGGATTGCCATTGTAAAACCTTATGGAGTCCATGGATTGCCATTATAAAACCTCATGGAGTCCATGGATTGCCATTGTAAAACCCCATGGAGTCCATGGATTGCCATTATAAAACCTCATGGAGTCCATGGATTGCCATTATAAAACCCCATGGAGTCCATGGATTGCCATTGTAGAACCCCATGGAGTCCATGGATTACCACTGTAAAACCCCATGGAGTCCACGGATTGCCATTATAAAACCCCATGGGGTCTTGGAGACTATCACACACTAGTTGAGCAGCACTAAACTTTTATATCCACATGTTTTTTCTTCATGAATAGAAAATATTAACTTGATTGATTGTTGTATGTGGTTTTTATTACTGCAATATGTACAAAATAACCACGGAAAAACAGATTTATTAGACAATCTTGAGCAAACTAAGAAATTAAGATGAAAATTTCAAAAGGATGAATTAGAGGGCTTCATGTTCTTTGATTAAATAGCAAATATACTGTAACTAAACATTTTCCTGTTTTTCAAATTGAAATGAACAGGTCATAAATCCAAACTGAATAAAAATTATATTTACATTAAAAATAGAAAAAAATAGGGTTCATGTATTTTATTGTTGCATTGTGGACTTTCTGTCCCCTTCCTGTTAGATTGAAAAACGTTTCTAAAAATCTGTCATAGATTGTGATTGAATAAAGAAATTTTTGTAGTTTAAATCAGATTAATTAAGGAAAGTACATGCACTTTAATTACAAAGATACACTGCTTTGGTTATGTTAGATCAAGATTGAAAATCAGTGTCTGAAATATAGATTGATGTAGTTCTTTGGGGGGGGGGCACCAGACAGATGCCCCTCCCATAGCCAAAAAAAAAAGAAAGTATTTTATGTATTTGTGTTTTCCCCCTTAATAGGTGTTGCATTGTATTACTTTTAAAAAAGAATTTTGATCAAAAAGTTTTTATTTTCAATTTTGTGTGGGGTATTTCTCCCTAGTGTTTCTAAGGGTTTGTTTTCCCAATTGGGTTTTTTTCCAACCGATCGGAATCCCTCACCCTTTTTTTTCCCCAAGTGACCTTTGCATTGGGTCCCTACGTCCTGTGTATGCTATCTGTGTTGTGCTATATTGTGTGATTGCTATAGATTTTATTGCAAGGACGGCTTTTCATTCAAATTTCTTCCAGTTGTCTATAATTTCTATTAAAACAGTTATTTCAAATTTATTTTAGTTTATATTTATTAAAATTTGTTGTTTTTTTTCTTCCCAATTTTGCATAAGAAATGGTGTACTATATATTGATGTAATTCTATCAAAATATTAAGCAACTGATATATCAAAGAAAGCACTGGTATAACACACGTGTAAGCTAGAAGCCCGGGCATCATACATGTATAAGCTACAAGTCCTGGCATAATATCTGTGTAAACTACAAGTTTTGGAGTAATACATGCATAAGCTATAAGCCCAGCCATAATGACTTTATTTAAATAGGGAACAATTAGCTGAAGAAATAATCTACCTTGAGGCCCTGTACAAAGGAACTTATTTATATACAAACTCATATACACACACATGCATACATATATATAGTAGTATGTATATGTACAGACTACAATATGCTTATTTTCTTTCCTTTTTGTCACCAGATGGATACTCACCTATACATATTGAATCCACATAGTCAGTATACATGCAGTATACAATTAATGTCAGATTAGATCGGTAGTATATTTAATGATGCCCAGAGTCATTCATGAATACAATTAGTTTTCATTCTCATTTTAACTACATTGCTGAAGCCACTGGACATATTGCGTTTGAAAGAAGAAAATAGAGTGGACATTTCTAATCTCAACTGAAATACTATTCCAGATCAAAGTTCCTGAGTATTGGAAACTATTTTTTGAATAATTCCATATTTGGTTTTGGAATTTTATACTGTTTGGTAGATATGGATCACAGGTGGGGAGTATTACCAGGTAGCCTATACTGGAATTGCGACTGTAAATATACAGTAGCACTGTTGTTGGATAATGCATGTATAAGCTAAAAGCCCTGGCATATTACATGTATAAGTCATGCACATATGGATTTTGTTAGTTTATTCACCACCGTTCAGTCAGCTTTTTTGTTTGATGTCACAGCTGGCAAGGGAAATCACTCCTACATACAAAAAGTGCAGCTTACTGAAAACATCAGTGGGGTACTTATAAACGTATATGTCATAGTCACAGAGATACATGTATATTGTCTGCAGTTTATTCCCAACTTACTGGTATGTACATAAATAAATCCATAACCAAATATGCAGCAAAAGCCATCTTAGTGGACACCACCATGTGAATAAAGTAGAGCTGGTCATTAATGACAATGTTAATAAGTCCAATTTCTTGCTTTTGTTTATAGCATTTTCAACCCCAGGATAAAGTATAGATATTTATGTGTCTTTTAGTACTGACAGATTTCACTGCAGTAGCCAGTGATGCTGCTGTGTGAAGTTGTGGCAAATAAAATTTTGCCAGTATACATGATAGAAGAGAATTACATGTAGTGCAAGAAACTTCAGTAGACATGGTTGCTTACTGTCATTTACGTATAGTTCCAAAACAGTTGAACTGATATGTGAAGCTCAGACTCCATTGTTAAAGTAGGCAGTATTTAGGATTCATTTGGACATTAGTCTGTGTGTCTGTGCATATGCACTCACTATTATTGGCATTGGACTGCTAATTATTTTCCAGCCCAGAAAACCAGTCTACTGGTGGGTGGAGTACAGATTAAGAGTACTAAATGTTGGAGATGCACCCATTGGCTTAAAAATGGATTAATTTTCTTCCATTATGCATTTCATAAACTTGAATCTTATGTACTACAGTAGACAGTAAGATATTTACTTTTATTTTGATATCCTGTATTTAAGTTCCTATTTGGTGCAGACAAGGGAGTCTATCGTAAGTACCTGGCTAACGGTATGAAACTCCAATGAAGTTACCTTCATTTTTGTTTGCTCAGATAGAACACTTGATTGAGAATTTGTTGTCTGTAACAAAATTATAATTTCAATTCTAAATTAACTCATCATTTGATTGCTAGCTTTATTCATTACTTTGGTAATAAATATATATATATATATATATATATATATATATATATATATATATATATATATATATGTGTGTGTGTGTGTGTGTGTGTGTGTGTGTGTCATGGGAGGTAATTCATGTTGCAGTAAATGTGACATAACTAGGCTGTAAACAATATCATCTCTCTCTTTCTCTCTCGCTCTCTCTCTCTATATATATTACAGCCTATATACATACATACAGACAGACAGACATACATGTTATTCCCATTTTATAAGATACATTTTACTTTTTGATTTATTCTTTAAAAAATTATTTATGATTTCTAAATGAGGTTCATCAATATTTTCATAGAAAACAGCATGTAAAGTTGCTTCTGTGAATAAGATGGAAATAGGAGATATCAGTGTACAACTTTATTGGGACTTAAAATACAGAAGTCTCTTTTCTTGGATCAAACTAAATCAGTGAATTTTTACAATCTGTGTGCCATGTAAAATAGTAAACAACTGTGTTTTCTGTATGTTTTCAGGTCCTATTTGAGCAAACTAATTTGTCAATACAATTTGCATTTTGGATGATTTGTAACAATATGTGTTTCCTGATTTTATGAATCTGGCATATCCTAAGGAGAACTGATGTGTCATTTTTAATCCAGAGTCTTGCTAGTAATCAAATGCATTTATCATTGCTTATTTATCCTTAAATATACATGTAGCAAAATGAATAAATAGTACATGCCTTCCCACACATTGATGTTATCTTCCCATCTCTTCTTCTAGCTGTCTGCCTTGTTTCTCATTCCTCTCATTGTGCCTAGTAGGATTGTCTTTGACAGACCAGCTGAGCATGAGACATGGTGAGCAGATTTTCATATAGTCCAATTACACTTTGGATTCTAATGCACATCTCATTAAATACATTGTCAATGTATGAGATTTTCCTTTGACAACATCTCTTCTCTAAAGCATGATTCTTCTCTCTGTCTAGTTTTGTTGTCAGGGTCCATGTCTTATATGTATACAGGAATATGGACATAATGAGGGAGTGCATAAGTTTGATCTTGGACTCTAATGGAAGCAGAATATTGTTGTCCTTCCAAATAGGCTTCAGCCTAGCCAGGGCAGCTGTTTTCTATGCAGTCCTGGAAAAAACCTCAGGATATGAACCTTCATCAGAAGTTATAGCACCTAGGCACTTGAAGCTTGTCACTGTACCCTGCTTCTGTTCATTCATTCATATTATCTTTTGGATGCACTTGGATTATCTGTCATTAGCTAGGTCCTTTCAGCACTGATCTCCATCTCATAACTTAGTGATGCTTGGTTGAGATGGCTCACTAAGGTTTCAAGTTTTTGTTCATCTCCTGCTAAGCCATCGATATCATCAGCGAAGCACAGGTTGGTAATTGTTCTGCCTCCAACACTATCACTGCCTTCATCTTCCAAGGCATTGGACATGATTCTTTCCAGCTAGATGTGAAGAGAGAGAGAAAAGGTTCCCCTGTCTGACACTGATTATGGTTCTAAACCAGTCTTCTGTCACCATTGACGAGAACTGCATTAGTTGCCTTGTCATACAGGTTTTCTATGGTGCTGATTAATTTTGCATTTATATCATATATCTGCACGGTGGCCCACAAGGCTTCATGCCATACCCCGTTCATCTTCGCTAGCCAAGGTTCCGATGTGTTAACCGTATTTACGCCTTGGCGGGTCAAACAGATATTTCAGTTCTTCGGACCTGTGAATTTCACTTGATGTGACAGCAAGCCATTGTATCCAATCAAAATCAGGTTGTTCAAATTTGAACACTGTTCCTAGATGATTTGAGACAAGGCACACAACTGGAATGGACTGAGAAATAAGCAATTTTCAAATTGCCGGTCCATGTTTGTACAGATACATCCTTTCCCTCTGTCACGTGCCCCCTACAGAATTATTACTAACCCCAGAGAAGGACAGACAATTTTAAGGTTAAATAGCTCCAAGCCCCCAGTCAGTAAAGTCGACGGTCTAGGTGTTAAAATATAAAATTAATAAGGTCAGAGGTATAACAATTTAATAAACTATATCACAGTATTCCACAATTACAGGACAATTTTCAGTGCAATTGCTTCCAATCAATCTACGACCTATCCAAATGGCCAATTATTTCATCCCGCGAAATTAAAGGTGGAGAGTGTTTCCTTCCTGTGTCCCTTCTGTGTTACTCATCTGTAACTTCTGCCTTGTATTCCTTTCCTGGCTTTCCTTGTTGGTACTTCCAGTACCCTCGTTTCTGTTCTCTCGGTCCTCCATGTCAGTACTTCCGGTACCCTTGTTCCCATTTTCTCGGCCTCCTTGTTGGTACTTCCGGTACTATCATTTCCATCTCTGGCCCTCCTTCCTCACACAACAGCCTATCTCTATGTGCTCTACACGTCTTCTCCTCTCTAATCCTCGGGTGGCGTCCGTTCCCACCCGGAAAGCTTCCTGTGGATTAGAAGGGACGTACAGTTGTGCCTTCTTGTTCGAACACAGGAGAATTAACACACTCAAAGATCTTTCATCAGCATAATGGCAATTAAATCATTAGGCCAACTCATACAATCACATCTAAATATTCCACACACGCTTGTTCTATAATAAAGCTATGACAACAATATCACGACTTCTGACACACACACACACACACACACACACACACACACACACACACACACACACACACACACACACACACACACACACACACACACATATATATATATAAATAAATGCAGTAAACTGACGACGAACAGTGCAAAACTAGTATCTAACTAGCCTCAAGTTGATACAGGCTGGTTGAGACATAATACATTTAAAGGTATAATTCATGTAGAAACATCCATGTAGAGTTTTGCAAACACAACGGTTTTTGTGTTTTATTTGTTTGTTTTGTCTGTGTTTTGTATATGCCTTTGAAAAAGACTCATTAAGAGTCGAAAGCGCTCAGGCTAGTTAGATACTAGTTTTGCACTGTTCGTCGTCAGTTTATTGCATTTATCTCAATCAATCCCTGACACACGTGATCCCTTGCTGGATCCAGTGCGCTTGAAAGGGCTGTCATTCGCCATATGATTTGTATTCTTTATATATATATATCCCTATTTCTGCATATAGTAAACTATGAACAGCAACCATATACCTACGCATTTTCTAGCTTACAAATTATAAAAGACAGGTACAAATATAAATGTCTAATTATACATGCACAAGGCCAACAATGCCTAACTCTGCAAAATCCACAAGTATATATCCAAATACAAACAGGTACAAGGTCTGACTACACACTATTAAAATCAGTTCTGCACCATGCTGCAACATCGTAGCAGATTATACTGTCTACTTGGATTTTATACAAACAACTACATACATTAATCTTGAATATTACTAATTCGCTATACACTACATTACGACATGTTGATAATTAGCTATACTTGGAAGATTAAATTTTGACTAAATTTAATGCACATAATAACGTATAAATCTTACAACACCTTGTTAGGAAAGTGAGACAGGTTCAGGTGAAGATATTTTATCTCAGAAGCCTTTGTTCCAATCTCATCCAAAGTTCCTAGAACTACCTTCCCGCCCTTTTTAACGAGTGCAAAACTTTGGCACTTGGAACAGTCTAGCAGGGGTCAAGCTAGACTTGAATTTTAGGGAGAAGTGACTTCACCTTTTGGACAGAACAGGGAGAAGTGAGAGCTCAACAGGGAGAAGTGGACACAAAGCAAGAAACGCAATATATATATATATATATATATATATATATATATATATATATATATATATATATATATATATATAAAATGTGTGTTCTCTTGTTTGAATTCATATTTGCATTTAACATTGGATTTAAGCAATACTTTATTTTTTCTAGTAGAAAATTTTCTTAGTCATTTTGGCCATATGACTCTGAAAGAGAATAGAAACTGCATTGTAACAAAATTTAACTGAGTAACTAGATTACATAATTGTAATTGCAAGTTGGTAAAAATGCTTAATCAACTACCATTAATCAATTTTTATATATATTTTTGTATTATTTTTTTTTTAAATACATTTTAAAAGTTCATAATAATGGCACTTTCAAAGATTTTAAAAATGCATTTGACACATCCTCTGTACCATGTACATGAGGGCAAATGTACAAGTGTCCTCATTTCTTTGTTGCGGATAAAACATTACTGTAACTATTCATACTAAAATGCATAAAATTACAGACATGGCTCATTTATAGTTGGTACTGTATATGAACTAAATCCCTCTTTCCAACCGAATCAACACAGATGTGAGTGCATCTATTTTTAGAATGAGGGGTTTTCGTAATCACTCACTTTATATAGCTTTATTACAACAGTCCATGATAGGATTGCAAATTTATGGTTTATTTATTTGTCTACATACTTGTATTAATTTTAGGCATCGATTAAATATTATCTGCTTTGCAGCTTTTTTCTGTATTTTCACAAATATGAGTCACGTCAGAAAACAACTTTGACCTTACAACGCTTCTCGCAAATTCCACAACATAACATTGTCTGATACGTGTCTGACCTATATAATTGCATTTTAAAGTTAAATCTTAAATAACATAATTCCTAGGCTTTGCTTTTTGTGAATTGTATATTTTTCTGTCTATATTTGCTCGATGATTTACGAAAACAAACAATCTAATAAACTGGTACTTCAAAGACATAGCGATGTCCGCCATTTTTTCCTTGTTAGGTTAATCTGGTCATATTCTGACCACTGAGGTCGTCGACGTGAGATCGACAACTTCATTATTGAAGCCGACTACTGTGTCCCTAACTATAATACAGGAAGCAGTCTATCGGGCTTTTTGCAACAAGTTTCATTATTCAAAAAGCATATAATTTGAGTTCTTCCAACTAAAAAAATAATTTTATTATGACTATATATGCAGGGATAAATCCGACCGTGTTCTGGCTTATTCTGACCTCTGATATGTGTAATTCCGACCACCATATATGGACCGTACATATACAAGTTTCATCTGTAAAATACAAAAGATTTTGTTTATCTTGACAGATTTAAAAGCTTTTAATTGTTTTTATTTTTTTCAGATAGATAGCAGATAGAAAGCGATATTGCTACATAGATAATTGTGGATGTTGTTATAGAGATAATTGTGGAGAGAATTAACATTTTATTTTTATTTAGATTTATACCTTTAATTTTTTATTTATTTGTTTAATTATGTATTTATTCCTGGTTTTTTTTTCTTCAAAGTTCAATACAAACTAATCATAATTCTACATTTTCTTTAAGCTTGTGTTCTTGGTCAGAATTGCCCTCTTATGAAAAATAACCTGGGGTAAATCCAACCACTATACAGAACATTGCATACTATTGTTATTTGTCATAAAACTGGTGCAATTTTTACTGTTTTAGAGAGACAAAGCATTATTTTAAAGCTACAATAGCATAATCATTATGTTATTGAAAGCTGTAAAAATGTTGGATGATTGATGCCTGACTAGGGTCCTGAATTAAAAAAAAAATGTACGAATGCCGCTTCTGAACTCGCGGAGGCGAGAATACTGAGGCTATTATATCATTTTGTCATTCGATGCCCTCCAGGAAACATCTTTACTAATTTGCATACGCATGTGCACAAGTAAAAACAAAGAACACAGCAAGTAATTTGCATATCTTTGTTGTAAACAGCGGGAGGTTCATCCACGGTCGGAATTACCCTACTGGTCAGAATGTGACCATGTTACCCTACTGATACACTTACAGTTTCAAACTAATTTTATAACGAAATAGTGTACAAAAGGCAGTTAAAATATCCAGATCACTGATTTTATTCTTAAAACACAAATTGCTATATACATACTATTGTTAAAGTTTTAAAACACAAGTTTGTATGTTTTTGTCATCGAATGATAACATGCGTAAATCGGGTAGTGATAGGGGCCTTGGTTGCCAACTCGGGAAATGGTTAATGGTCAGTCAGCTATCAAAAGACATGCCTGTGAATGTGCAAGAGGTTGTTTGTCAGCATAATTGATATCAAAACTAGGCCTAGCTACTGATGGCTTGAAGAATACCTTTCGCTTCAACACAATACTAGAATAAACCAGCCTAAGGCGAGGGGGCATCTCAAAGGTATAATTTGTCAATGTACCTCTAAAAACTATTGCAGGGTGAAGTTGTTTTCGCTTTTCTAACAGAAGAAGGCGAAGTTTACATTTTTTAGGCGACTTAATTGCCCAATTTGCCTGGTAGCATGACCCCTGGTCTAGTGTCTCTAATTTCCCTATGACCTGTTCTCGCCAATGTTCAGACGTGCACTGATTCATTCACAATGGATTAAACAGAATAATGTCTGGCTGCATGAGAAAACAGCCCAAAATTTGATTACCTTATCTCTGATTGGATACTGGTGGTCTCTTTGAAAACGGTCTGAGTGTGGTATCACTGAGGTGTTACAATGTTGGGTTTCCGGCCTTTAAGCCTAAACTGACCGGTGACATCACTGCTAATTGCAAACAACAGAGTGTCTCGCCCCACAGTAATGATCTTCAAAGGAAGTAACTGCGAATTGAAGTTAACACAATGGCTAATTCACTGACAGGTATTTCCTTTGTTTCAGAATCGGTCTAAAGTAGTAATATTATATAACATGTATTGACATTACCCAAAGTACTTTGAATTATGAATTCTTTCACATTTATAAACATGAGCAGGGATTGTTAACAAATTTTCTCACACAATGTGACACCCTCCAATACACCGGTAATGGCTTTTCTCTGGTACTTAGTCATACATTTGATGTTAAACTAGCAAAGTATCCTTTTGAAGTAAATTGCCTCCACCATTTTTGGATTACGTACCATACACCGCTGTTACATGCTATTGGTTAGTTGGCACTACATACTAAGGGAGACAATTCATGAACCACAATAGATGTCACTAGGACAGAACACTGAAATATGTGTTTGATCCACCAATGTGTAGATAGGGTTAACACATTGGAACTTTGGCTGGTGAAGATGTATCTTGTCAAAAGCATTCTTGAAGTCAGTGATGACATGATAGAAGTCCTGTTGAAGCTGCAGATATTTTTTCACAGAGGATTCTCAGACTGAAGATCTATTCTGTAGTGCTACATTTGCTCTGGAACCTGCCTGTTCTTCAGCAATGATGTGATTTGCTCAGGGTTTCAGTCTGTTGTGGATGATCTTAAGCATAAACCTTGCTTGGATGGCTGATGAGGCTGATTGTTAAGTAGTTCTTTCACAGCTGCAGATTTCCTTTCTTAGGAAGTGTTACGTATATGTAATTAAATTGCTTTTGTGTTAGTTTTAAAATTCTTTTTTATTTTAGTTTTGTTTCATTACATTTTATTGTAATGATTATTGCAGGGATTCGAAATTCTTTTTCAGTAATTCTGTTTATCTAAGACGTAAAACGTATTACATTGGCAATATTTTTAGTTTACCTTGGTCCGCGGTAGTGTAAGAGCTATGCGAAAACGATCGGCTATTGCCAAGGTCATTTCATCTAGTCTAAATAAACAATGTTTTATTTTTATATTTATTTCAGAGTGATAGTAGATAGGGGTTCTTCCTACATGACGAATGGCATTTTTCTTATTCCGTATTTCAAGTGTTATGAGACCACGTAATCTATCTCGCGAGAACGGGATGATAATTCGGGTGAATATATAACCCTTTCTGAGCGCTTGTCAGTCAGTTGTATTCCTGATACCTAGAAGGCCGGATAGGTTTTTTTTTTTTTTGAAACCAGATGGTTTTTTGAAGTTCATTTGTTTTTGGAATTTAATAATTTATTCTCTAGAAAACCAAACGAGTGTATTGTTTTATAAATTCTGGGAGAAAGAAATTCATTGGAAATTTATTCTGGAATTATTCGGAAACATAAACTGTGATTCAGTTGAGGAATTGTTGATATTTTGTACAAGGACCACATCTGACGTCATCGCCTTCCATATTGGAACGTCGTCGAGATTCGAACTTGGATTCTAATAGAACTATTTAGTGATAGGACTTGTATTTTTTCATTCTTAGGATAAAATTTTGGATTATATTCACAAACCGTAAGTCCTATTTTCCAATTTTTACATTTTCTAGGGAAATAAATTATTTTGTTAAAATATACAAAGCTTGTTGTATTCACTGTTTTCTCTTGTTATTATTGTACAAGCTTACACGTAACAGAAGATTGATGATCACAGACTGGTTCTGTGAGGTGGCCATTTTCATGTTTGCCAGATTTTATTGAAGATTTTGGTGAGGATAACTATTTTGGAGGTTCATTCTATTTTAACAAGTTGTACTGGTATATTGTCTACCCTAGCTGACTTCCCTTTCTTTTGTATCTTTACTGCAGCATCAGGTGGTCAACCTCAGTTTTGATCAGTGGGAAGTTTAGAATAGGTTAGTCTCTGGAAGTTTCCTGGTTGTAAAGCTCTGAACAGCATTCCATCTATCTGTGAAGAATATCTTGATCTTCTGTGAGACTCTTACCAGCCAAGGGTGTTTTATTAACATTAGGTTATGGTAGGTGGCAAAGTCCAGGAGCTTGAATCCTGTCTCATTGGTCTGTTCATTACAGTTTGGACCACAGACTGCTTACCAGTTTGCCTGTAAATCTTCTACTTTGGCATTCCAGCCTCTTTGAATAACAAGAATATCCTTCATGGATGTCTGGTTAACAAGTGTTTGAAGCTGGTCATAGATGGTGATGTTGAAGGGAGATGTCTGCAAGCAGATAGTAATCATCCTGTTAGACACTGGTCAACAACCATGACTGCACTCACAATGTCCTTATGTGCCATAAATCTGTCCTATGTGCCATAAATCTGACTCCATGCTCATGCATGTCCACATTAGTATGTAATGTATTAAATGCTTGACTTCACTGAAATGCTGGGACTTGGGTACCATTGGACTGGAACCAGCTTAAATTCAGTTCATGGGTCTGGAACCCAGGTATCACTTAACACAAAATGTCAGCCTCAGTGATGTCAAGAAGATGTCAGTAGATATGTTATCCTGTTAAATTTACGCCTCTTTCCAAAACTAAAGTAGAGTGTTGAGGCCTAAAATTAATGAAGTTGTTGTTAATCAGGTGTGACAGCCATGATTGTGGTCATAGTAAACTAACAGTAATTTTGTCTCTTTAGACAGTGTTTCAGAAAATACATCAGTTTTGTATGGATCAGTAACTTGAAAGAAGTTTATGGATTGCTGTGAATCATGGTTAAAGATGCACATTTTGACAGACTGTATTCCCTTGATTTTTTTGTAATAGTTATTGCTCTATTTTACTACAGCAGTGTTACTTCATTGCTTTGAAACTTAGTACATAATATACTCATCATTTTAAGATGTGCATGTTGACCAACCATTTTGCTCAAATTATTTTCAAGGAAATAGTGACAAACTAACAATAACAGATATTTTAATCATTTGGTAGGCTAAGGATGGGATGCATGGGTTGTGGGGTACTCTGTATTCTAATTTACTGGAAAGAACGACAACCAGTGGTGGGGCTATATGGCATTTCATTATAGCACATACTAAAAAGGGCCAATAACAAAAAAGCTTCCAACTGTCTTGAACCTTTACCTTTTAACTCTCTGAGTTTTATTGATAATCATATCCCCAGGAGGAGAATAAAAAACAACACTCATTAACAGTGATTTGAGTCAATCACTCAATTCAGATTGAAATTAAATCTTAAGCAGCATTACAACAATTTCCATGTACTTGCTTATGAGTCAAGTCCAACTGTAAAATGCATAGACCCAGATCTGTTGTCTCATAAAGTGCTGGCTGATCTGGGTCTGTGCAGTTTGCTAGGAGTAAGTAAAACTAGCAACATAGACCCTGATTTGCAGGTGCATTATGCAATGGCAGATTATGACCTTTGTTTGCAGTTTGTCTCATAAGCGAGTATATTTGGTGCTACACATCAAACTGTATAAAAAGAGTTGATACTTGCTCTCCAGTATTATGGTCCCAAACAGAAAGTAATCATAAAAAAAGCTTGCTAGTTTGGTAAGCTTACCAATTTCATGTATAATCATACATCAAGGAAAGGGAAACATTAAAATACTTCTGCATGTTTTGTGGAAATACAGTATAATCTTTTTGATTGATTGGTGAGTCAGTTGGGTCACAATCTTCACAGTTTGGAGGATATTACATTGTATCCATTTTCAAATGTACATGTTGGGAATGTAAATGTTTCTAATATCTGCAGAAAGATACATTTATAAAGGTATGGAAACTGTCTTATTAATCAATAAAGCAACATAAGAACACTTTTAACTGGCTCTCTTAATGTTGAAAAAATGACATCATGCAATTACTAATTGGTGATCTATAAATCAGTCTGCCTTATGTATTCACTAAATCAGTGGTTGCCAACCTTTTTTGTCCATGAACTTGAAAAAATATTTTTTCTGAGCTTCATGACCCTGTTTCCATGCTTTGATAAGTTTTGACACCCTAAAAAACCCCAGGAGGGTTAAAAAAAAACAACCTGCTGACCCTCCAGAATGTCCTTGCCACCTTGATTTGGGTCTTGACATGGGGGTTGAGCATATCTAGAACATGCTGCACTAAGGATGGTCATTTTTGCTTGTGTGCAAAGGAGTGTATGGTAATCTCAAGTCCCATCAGTGGCCATGTGTCAGTCATATATTCGATTAACCAATCAGCAAGTGTGAATTAGACACACCCTCACACATGATTTATATCCACCATTTTCCTCTGACACGCTGACTCTTGCCATATTATATTAGTGTATCGTAAATGTTCAAAAACTTTGCAATGGTTCATACATTTTTTTGTTCCATAATGGTGAATAGGAGTTGGGGGGGGGTTGGTTGTAATTCTAAAAGTTGATATCCAGATCATCAAAATTGAGGAGTTAGATTTATTTTTTAATTGAAGCCTAGGCAACACTTGGATGAATAAAGTCCTGTGGTTGACCACATGATCAGCTGAACAAGGACACAATTGATGGCAATTACTACATATTTTATTTAGCAGGAAAAGTATGTAGAAAAATATGTCCCATCAGTAATTTGAAGAAATGAAATAAGAAAATAGAAATTGAAAAGAAATATGTAAGGATGAAAGTGTCTGTAGATCAAGAACCCCCTAACTTAGGGCCTTGTTTTGTGAAATTTTTTTCTTTATGAATCACTGGACCTCAAAGTGCATTATTTCATAGATTAAAAATGTACTCTTCAGTATATGTTTGTCCGAAAAATACAGCTTTTTAAAGACAATTTCAGTCACTTGAGTGACTCTTTGACTTGTAGTAGGGGTGGGGGATAAAAGTAATGAAGAAATATAAATACATGGGTCTCAGATATTTTTCTAATGATATATTAAGCATATATTTATGTGCATCACTATCAAAATTCCATCTCACGAACACAAAAGAACTTTAAAATTATGCACTACAGTATACTTCTAAACAGTAACTGTTTACTATACTGTTATAGATTTTTAAGTACCTCTAGGGCAGCAGAAGCAAAATGAGTTAAAATTAATAAAGATATGACTGTATCTTAAATACGTTAACATCTTTCAGAGTGAATTTCCTATTACATCAGTATGTTCTCAGGCTGCTTTAAAATTGATTTTCATGATTTACTAGAATAAAACATAGGTTATTACTATTCAAACTTGAAATTCAAATATATTGTATACTGCAGGGGTCTCAAACTCAAATCACCCTGAGGGCTGTATGAGGGCATATTCCATGGCCCAAGAACTGCATCACCTTTGTTATCTCTCATGACATCTTGTGTTGCCAACATTTTGCGTGTCACAGGAAGCCTGCTTGGTGGGCTGCATGCGGCTTAACAGGCCATGTGTTTGAAACCCCTGGTCTACTGCAGTATAATTTATGCAACATGGTAATTTTACAGTTAGGAGTAATAAAAATATTTTTTAGTAAACATATCACTAAAATTGAATCATTTCTTTGCCAAAAGCTGAATGTTTGTTGCAAGTTGTTAGCCAGCATGTTACAGGATGCAGATAGGCGGAGTGATCTGCCATCTCACCAGTGATACAATCACAAGAGCTAGCAAAAAATTCATGGATAATGGAATGGGTCAGTTCAAAATTACTTAATGATGAATTGTTATGCAGTTTGGCTGAGTTAGTTTGGCTGAGTTAAGTATTGTTGTCTTCATGTTGTAGACATGGAAAGGAGTTACAGGATTTTAATGCAACCTCTATCAATATATTTTATCTTAGTTCATATCCTGATAATGTCCTCTTCAAGTTAAATTCTTACTCTTTGACTGCTATTTTATTTAGTCAATAACCTTGAGATAATTTATTTTGAAGTGTACTTTTGATTCATTTGAACTTGATAACGGATATTGTACTAGGTACAGTTTTATCCAATGCTTATTGTATATTCAAATATTATCAGCATGCTGTCAGTGTTTCTCATTGATGTAATCAGTATTGTTTGATAAATGTATATAATTATCACTGAAGAAAATCCAGTCTGCATCTGTACATCTGTGCTGTCTTTCATAAACTGATGGCAGTGTATATTTGAATGTAGGTAATATGACAGTGTATTTATATGCTGTAGTTGTTGTCTGAACTTGAATCTTCATATCTGAGCTGGTTCAGGTCACATAAAGGTGGTAAATATCTGTCTTTGTTGATAGTATTGGCCATTCACAGTTCCCATTCTCCAGAGAAAAAAACCACTTGCTGATCAGAGTTTGTCTGGTTCAAGACTAAATGCTTACATAACAGTGTAACCATTTCATCCTCCTGATGATTGGCCCTTTGATATGGGCATTTTTTTTTTTCATGGTAGAAGGGATGGTCATTAAATAGAGGGACCACTGATTAATTAATTCTTATGCCATCAGCAGTTTTAACCTGTAGGTTACCCCATGCTAGACCCAGTTTCCAGTTTATGTGAACATTTGGTTTAGTCAGTTCTAAGCCTTCATCTTGCTTATTGACTGTCATATCCAGTACACATCAAATGTTTTAAAATTAGGCTTGGAAGATTTTTGGAATAAATCTTGCTTGCAATGAATATTTAGTTAGGAATAAAAAATAATAAGCTGTAAGAATGTTCATCATTAAAATCAAAGGCCTAATGTGATGGAATGCAAGTCAGTTACCAAGTCACCTAATCCAAAGGCCTAAAGTGATGGAATGCAAGTCGGGTATCAAGTCACCTAATCCAAAGGCCTAAAGTGACGGAATGCAAGTCAGTTACCAAGTCACCTAATCCAAAGGCCTAAAGTGATAGAATGCAAGTCAGTTATCAAGTCACTTAATCCAAAGGCCTAAAGTGATAGAATGCAAGTCAGTTATTAGGTCACCTAATCCAAAGGCCTAAAGTGATAGAATGCAAGTCAGGTATCAAGTCACCTAATCCAAAGGCCTAAAGTGATGGAATGCAAATCAGGTATGAAGTCACCTAATCCAAAGGCCTAAAGTGATGAATGCAAGTCTGGTATCAAGTCACCAAATCCAAAGGCCTAAAGTGATGGAATGCAAGTCTGGTATCAAGTCATCAAATCCAAAGGCCTAAAGTGATAGAATGCAAGTCTGTTATCAAGTCACCTAATCCAAAGGCCTAAAGTGATAGAATGCAATTCTGTTATCAAGTCACCTAATCCAAAGGTCTAAAGTGATGGAATGCAAGTCAGTTATCAAGTCACCTAATCCAAAGGCTTAAAGTGATAGAATGTAAGTCAGGTATGAAGTCACCTAATCCAAAGGCCTAAAGTGATGGAATGCAAGTCGGGTATCAAGTCACCTAATCCAAAGGCCTAAAGTGATAGAATGCAAGCAAGCAGTCATCAAGTCGCGTGATCTGAAGGCCTAAAGTGATAGAATGCAAGTCAGTCATCAAGTCACCTAATCCAAAGGCCTAAAGTGATAGAATGCAAGCAGTCATCAAGTTGCCTAATTTGAAGTCCTAAAGTGATAGAATGCAAATCAGTCATCAAGTCACCTGATCTGAAAGCCTAAAGTGATAGAATGCAAGTCAGTCATCAAGTCACCTAATCTGAAGAGCAGTTTTGAGTGGTTGAATTGAAGTGATGATGTAATAGTAAAAATTATGGATGCATCATTTTATGAACTGTAACAGGGCATGAAAACCATACATATAAGTATTGTTTTCTAAAATATAGCAGAATTTTCTGTAATATACTGAGATAATTTAAAAAAAAAAAAAAACACCGCCATATCAAAGCATTCCCTGAAAATTCTGTTTCGGAAGCTTGTGTATTATAGTCTTATGGTTTTCAACCTCTTTGAAACAGATTTAGCTGTTAGAAGTAACCATGAACAGTGTCTGTGTCACAAGCATGGTTCTTTCAGAGTTCTTCACCATATCAAAGCACATTCAATTAAGGTAAATAACATGACTTGTTGACCTTTAGGGTCACAGAGTACAGCTTAATCTGAATGCTTTAGCCATGTTTGTTTTTATGTCTGGCACTTGGCATGATCTTGACCAAAAGTTCAGAATCATTTCTCCCTTTAAGGTAGTAATAAACCTAATTCAAACTCAAAAACATAGTCACACTGCAGTGGTATTATTAGGACAATCCTCCTGCTTCATCAGCCACAGCCTCTACAACTAACAAGAAAAGCATGGGCTCCTCAGTCCTTGTTTCCATCAGCCACAGCCGCTACAATTAACAAGAAAAGTATGGGCTCCTCAGTCCTTGTTTCCATCAGCCACAGCCTCTACAACTAACAAGAAAAGCATGGGCTCCTCAGTCCATGTTTCCATACACAGCATCTACCGATTCATATATGCAACAACAATCCATAACAGATCGGATGGCATAGTGGTTGTTAACATCACTGAGTCCAAGTATTTATCATATTGTACTTGCGTTGCAAATAGAATGAAAACAGAAAATATCGCTTGCTCAGGAGCAAGACAGTTGTGGTATGCATTGATGGTGCAGTACTTTAATTAATTTGAGTGGTCTCTAATGCATGTAATAAATGCAGCATAGTGCAGCATAAGTATATATGCAGAGCTGACTATACTGTTTTTGGGCTAGTCCGTGTCTTTGCTTACATAAATTTTTACATTTTGCAGCACCCATATGTGATCTCAGATTTGTACTTACTTGCAATAGTAAACCTTTTGAAAGTTACCAGCCCCAAAATAATATTCTGTCAAGTCATTAATTTGTATAGTTTATCAAAAGATGTTCATTCTTTTTTCAACTCTTAGGTTAAAAAGGCCATCACAAGCTGTTAGAGACAATATTTTTTGTACAATCCACAATATTTTGTGAGCTTAATTTACATTGATAGCAAGGTGTTTACTCATAAGCAAGAATTCCTGGCCAGCAGGAGCACGTTGGAGTAGCCGACATTATGCAGACTGGTACAGCAACAACAAAAAAATTGTCATTGAAGCCTATAAATTAAGTCACTTTGGCCAACTTCCTCTCCTTGAGATGCATCGACATTCACTTAAAAGTATCACTACATTAGTTGAGCCAATTTTAACTGTAAGTATATACTATTGTAATCTGTAAGAAAATTATTAATACAGTAGAAGCTGTCTTGAAAGACCGCCCCTTCTGCCAAAAAATTATAGTCCCTCAAGACAGATGGTCTCTCATAACAGGTCATGACATGATATGATCAATAAATCTTTGCATTGAGAATAGGTCTCTCAAGACGGGTTGTTTCACATGGCAGTGGTCTTTCAAGGCAAGTTTTACTGTATTTGTTTTCTTCAGAGTTTTACTGGAAAATTTGTTAAGTAGTGAAGAATGTTGCTTGTATTTAAGTATTTAATTGAAAGCAGCATTAAAGTCTAAATAGAAAACACAATGTTTATTGAGCTGAGGCTCAGGGGTTTTTCAGAGTCACAAAGCAGATAAGTGTTATTTGGCTGGTTCTGTCCTTCATCAATTTTGCGTATCGTACACTGTACATGATACTGAATCTGCTTAAGATGACACTTGGTTCAGTTGTCCAAGCATCTTGAAAAAAGTGACTTGCCTTTACTCAGAAACCACTTACAAATATGACTGAATCAGTGGATACATGTGCGTGTACACATTACTTACTCAGGCTAATTAATTACCCCAGCGCTTTAGTATGGCTATGCACACTAAGCTACTACAAAGTAAACTCGTGTATATGTTAAGACAGTAAGTACCAAAATATAGAAACATAACAGGAGGTGGGGGATAGGCCTTACACCTGTATGCTGTCAAGATTTGCATCTGCATTTCATTTATTTGATTCACCTGTTATGAAAAGCTGATACACTATAAGATTCTTAAATTTGATTTGGGATTTTATTCATTGTAATGGCCCTGGAGTGTTGATAACTTCTTAAATAATTCTTTCTTTGGTTTTGGATGTCAGTAAAATAAGGTTTAGGGCATTGTTGGATTCTCTGCATTGTAAAGTATTAATTACTATAAATTTATTTGGGCAAACTGGGCAGAAATTTTGTACATAAGTAGGACTTTTTAAGTATCCGCTGCCTCATTCCAGTATGATCATCAACAGTTTTACAATTGAAAAATTTTGTTGGTATTAACAAAAGATGTATTTCTACCTATTGCATCACAAATGAAGCTGAATGTATCTATATTTAATGTTAACAGTGACAGTGTTGTTTAGGAATGAAAACCTCCACAAGGTAGGAGCAAAAGATGATATAAAAAAATTGTGGCCAGTTTATAATCCTCCAGCTCAAAGTAATTGAAAAGCATGAATGATTTATTTTTTGTTAATCTCTGTTCTCTTCCTGTCATGAACAATGATAATTTCCCCATGAAATGGCACTAACATTAATGGTTCATTCATGACTGCAGGTTTTGGATGAAGGAAAATTGTTGGGAATATTAATGTTTGATTTTCAAAATGTGTTTGATCTTGTAGATCATACAATTTTCTTAGATAAACTAAAAATTTATGAATGCAGTCACACAGCTGATAAATGGTTTACTTCATGCTTTTAAGTGACAGATTTTATAAAATGACTAAAGGGGCATGCATCTGAAAGGAAAACAATAAACCGTTATATATGACATGGATTCACTAATTGGGACACTTTTTTCCTTTTTATAAATGACCTTCCCCTGAAGATTCTAGATCCAATACCATCAGTTTTAATCTACATTCAAACCTGTCCTAATGATCACATGAGTTCTGCAGTCACCTGGTTACAGCAGCCATTCGAATTTCCCCCTGGCAAATTTCCTATATAAATGTCATGAAATTAGTTGTCACCTGTCATCCGCAGTCAGTAGCCATGTGTTTCTTAACCAAGCAATGGTTTCACCCTGCCTTCTGCGGTTATTGGAACATATCAGCAGTGACCATTCCAAGAACGCAAATTAAACCTCTTTTGTTTGATTAATAAGGTATTGTATATATAAAGGTATATTACCAGAATCAAACATTTGGTATTAGATTGTACTTCATAATCCAGTGAAATTCATAGTGTTAACTTGTTGGCTGTGAAAGTAAGGCAGTTTTTAACTTTACAGGAGGTTTACTGCACCTTACAGTTTAGTAATATTAGTTTCCTCTGACCCTACCCCATTCTTTGCCACCATCCTGCACTGGTGGAGTAAGATAGCTGCTTACCAATGAGCCTAGAAAACTGTAAAGATATTACATGGAGTCATACCTGCATATGATTGATAGGCAAATGATGTATTTTCTGAGAAATTGTGGGTATTGTTGTGCTTTTTAATCCACTTACTGATGAGATGAAACTACAGTGTTGATGAAATTTGATGTGGTATTTGCCATTTCCTTGCTAGTCACATGACTATACAATGCTCAAAACCAGCATGTCTGTGTAGTTATGTGATATCAACAGTAAACCCCTTTCCAATGTTATACAAAAATTCTAAATATTAAATGAAAGTCACATACTGTTTGTAAAAGAATGAAACAACAATAATTCTCAACGTATTTATCCTGAGCACAATGACCAGAAACCTGTCCCTGTCGCATTTATTTAGAGAGAGTTAGATTCATCAAGAATGGAGCACGTGTCAATGATGGTTTTGTTGTGTCATGTGACTACCGCATTGACATGTGTTCTCAGTCTTATGAAACTAGCTTTGTGGTGGTAAATTCAAGTTTTTGATAGGCAATTGACTCTGACCCTACACCCCAACATGAATATCCAAATATCAAAAATGGGGTGAGAAAGGGCAGAAGAAACTAGGATTAATGTTTTAAATGCTACTAACAATAGCCCCTGGAAACTTCTTTTCATTCACAAATCATCAAAGGTCGCACATAAGAACTGTCTTTGATCTCTGTGAGTTCGAGCAACTGCTTAATCCATCAGTTTGCTTAAAGTGAAAACACATGTTTCATGCATAACAAAAAGTCAGTCATGTGTTTCACAATTACAGGTAAGCTGTCAGTAATTTTATTTAGGAGCTGTTTCTGCTGATAATGAGGTACAAGTTTTGCATATGAGAGAGAGAGAGAGAGAGAAGTGCATGTACACAGTTGTAGTTTTCTTGATTGTTGCTAATAGCTAAACAAAATACATGTATCTTGGTAGCATCCTCCTACTGCTAATAATAATAATACATGTGAAAAATAATAATCATAATAATATTCTGTTCATAGGACGTAAATTTGTTTTGAACCAACAAAGGTCAATTTTGCCTTTTCCCATTGTTGATGGTTGTAGACAGTTTGAATGTAGATTCCTATTTGTACAATATTATTTATTCATTTGTATATTATAGACTTTGCTGGTTATCTGACAAGTTAACAAATAATAATTATTGAATACCATTTTTTTATTGATGTTGGACATCTGGTCATCCACTTTTTATGCTGCTACTTTCTTCTGATCACATCAGTATCATGGATACTTAGATTTTTGTTTGTTCCAGGAGCAATCCGAAAAGTTGCTTGGCCCAACAAATAATCCAGAATAACCAGAAAATTTTGTAACTGGATTCATGGTCTGTCAAGAGGGGTCCCTGAGAGTATCTAGGAAGATATTTGTGCCCACATTTATGAAGTTCAAACCTTGACATGGACAACATATTAACATGAGGCATTCATTCTGTTGCAGGAGATCCAGGGGTATAGGAAAAGTTTGCTATGGAGTCGTCTGATATGGGTTTGTACACTGCTGACTGTTGGAATCCTCCAGCTTTTCTTCTATTGGTTCCCCAACCTCAAGATCCGTGCTACTCATCAGAAATCTTCTCTTGCCAACGCTGACAGTGTCCTGCTGAGGGTACGACTCATTTTATAGAATAAATAAGACATTATGGGCTGCTTAAAATTGAACTCATTCAAGTACAGATTAAAGCTGCATGCAGAAATTTTGGTTGAAATCATGTAATCCTTGACAAAGTAATGCTGCAGAAACCCAAAGACAGGAGGATGGAAAATCAAGAGACATAACACCTGTAAAGGATGTCATGGTATGCTGGAAATAAAGCTCATTATATTTCTTAATAATAAAAAGCTGCATGCCAAATTTGGTTGAAATCCTTAGTAGAATTAGATGGCAGAGCCAAAGTTAGAAGGATGTGAAATCAGAGGCTATAGCGTCCCCAAAAATATATAAGTTCTATAACACTACCACAGAAATGTTCAAAAACAAATTTCACATTTCTTCATAACAGAAACAGGGCCAGAAAATTTCATTTTAAACCCACTTGTCCAGGACCAGTAGAACTCCAAATTGCCCAAGTCCACACAAACCAAGGACTGGTCCAACAGCTAAGTCTTACATGTGACTATTTACTACAGTGTATTAACATCAATGAAAAACAGGAATATAAAAATATTTATGCAAACTCAAAATTCAGGCAATGACATTATTTCTTATTCGTTCATATAAGTATCATAGTAACCTTGACATTTTATAATTTTAAAATCACATGATCATTCCATCTATTGTTGTATTCCTCTTTGAATCTCAGTGCTGTAATTAACTAAAAGTTAAAATCTAAAAGTTCACAACATGAGATAAAAATATCAAACACCCAAATAAAATAGAACACATTTACCATTCAAAGATAATTCAGTGGGTAAACAACTCATAAAGTCAAATTTATATTCAATCATTGGCCCCAAAATTGCAAATTCATATGGCAGATAGTCCGTTTCCTCTGACCTTTCCCACCCCATCTGAGAAATTTTGACATTTTTGTTGTCAAAATTTATAAAATGGGATGTAAAAGGCCAGAGGAAAAAAGACTACTTGGCAGATTGCTCAACCTCCGATGGATTTTGAAGTGTATGTGTCAAGTGCAGTGCTTTATCAGAAGACAGCAAGTGGTCAGTGTTCAATAGCCTCAGGAAAGCAGCTCATTCTGATCCCTCTGACATTGTGAATAACTGGTTGTGCTCTCAGCTTTGTAAAGGCTGAGTATATCAGGGTCTAGATGATTGAGACAGGTTTATTTGATATACTAGCAATAACCTTTCTGGTGCAAGTAAATTGCTGTCAGCTTGTTTCTGGTGCTATTAATGGGTCACTTATAAAATAGGACATGCCTTTGCATAAGGCATTTAAAGATTGGGTATGCCATACATAACAAAGCAACTGATTTTCATTATACTCAATCCATGGCCACCCCTTTTTGATCCTGGTATATTTATTTGAATCAAAATTCCTGTCATTTTTATACCTGGTACATTTGAATCCCTTCAGTGTAACATGTCTTGTAGCAGACGAATTCTCTGTTAGAGCCTTGCTTCCTGCAAGTAAATACA
The DNA here is from genome assembly GCA_016617855.1 of Megalonaias nervosa. Lineage (NCBI taxonomy): Eukaryota > Metazoa > Mollusca > Bivalvia > Unionida > Unionidae > Megalonaias > Megalonaias nervosa. The sequence goes on from JAECUM010029751.1 coordinate 40,027, forward strand.
TACATAAATGAACTCATAGCATCTAGAACATATGGTAAGCTGATGCTGTTGATGCTTAGTTTTAGCGATGGTTGAGAAAAGACAAGCGTTTAATTGATGAAGATCAAACTTAGAATGCTGGTCATGGTATTGCATGCTAAATTTGCAGATTTTCAGTAATATTTTACACTACCAGTCTCCCAGTATCAAGTGACTTCCGCTTTTCTTCAATTTATAGGAACAAATAAGAAATATTAAAGGTCTGATGGTCTTGTCCTACATACATATGACCATTCAGTGGCTGTAAAGAGTCGGACCACCAGAATTTTCAGGCCTTGAGAAAAATGCTCAAACTTTAGTTGATATTCCAGCACCATTTCAGCTTATGGATGCAAAGCCATCTATATCTCCCTCCCCACCCCACCACTGGCATTGCTCCTGGACTGCCAGAAAGAGGGTTTGGTACATCCTCCTCATGCTACTTTTTCCACTTTTGCTTCTTTTTGTTATTGAAACCCCTGTATGTACATATTTTGATAACCTTATTTGGTTTTCATGTGAATATAACAATTTTGAAAAATTATTTGTTCATTTTTTTATATTTTTGGTTTGCAATCAGGCATATGTGCTTTATAAACATAAATTTAGATGTTTTTAAATTGACAGCATTAAAACTTTGATTGTTTTGTCTCTTTTGCTTTATAAAATGTTGCAATATTTTCAGGATCAGTATCTCCAGTGGTTTGTGGCTATAGTTCACACATGTACCAAAGATGGAACAAGGTTTGTTTTAATTTTGCATTTTGTTTTATTTTGCATTTTGACATAAATTTTATGAAGCAGAAGTTGAGTGTGAGTGTAATTTAAAAGTTATATAGGTTGAATGGATTAAATGGAACATGATTAAAACATATCATCCAAATAAACGACGTTTGCATGTGCTTTCTTTATTTGATATACCCTAAAAACTCCAAAATAAAGCCACAGCTTGTATACATCATTAGTAATTTTCACATGGCCTTTATTTATTTTAAAGCGGCTTATTTTGTGGTAGGCATGTTATTACAACTCAGTAGCCTTAAACTATGTAACAGACGAGCAGAAACCATCATGTTTTGTAAAATTCTACAAATAATTTATTTCCCGAAAATACAAAGTGAAAATTTAAAAAGAACTTACAGTAATGTGAATTAAATTCCAAAATAGTCCAAATGTTCTAATTAAATTCCAGTGGTGTTCAAAATAAGATCCAGTGCTGAAAGTGTTGATGTGTCTGTAGTCTCAAATGTACCTATGGTCTGAAGTGTAATAATGTGCTAACAGTCTTTTGATGAATCACAAAAATTTAATTTAAGATATCCTTGTTTGAGTTCACTTTAATTCCAAGTTAATGTCTCTGTCCAAGAATATTATTGAGCAATTTGTAATTTCAGAGAATAATTTGAACCAGTAATTCTAGCCCAAGTAAAATACTGAACACAACAATAAGATTGATTTTTGCTTATCATTTCCATTAAAGCTTTTTAATTTGATTGGTAAATAAAAGGACCAACAAAATATAATCTCATATTGGTGATTGGTGCCCATCAGGTACACTTATTGATAAATAGGTCTCAATTTTAGTAATTTCCAGAGTCAGACTTATTTGATATACATGCATGTAATACATTCTCTTGTCATATACATGCATGTCATACATTCTCTTTTTTTATACATGCATGTAATACATTCTCTTTTCATATACATGTATGTAATACATTCTCTTTTTATACCTGCATGTAATACAATATCTTTTCATATACATGCATGTAATACATTCTCTTTTCATATACATGCATGTAATACTTTCTCTTGTCATATACATGCACGTAATACATTCTCTTTTCATATACATGCATGTAATACATTCTTTTTTCAGATACATGCATGTCATGGTCTTTATTCATATACATGCATGTAATACATTCTTTTTTTGTATACATGCATGTAATACATTCTTTTTTCAGATACATGCATGTGATAGTCTTTATTCATATACATGCATGTAATACATTCTTTTTTCGTATACATGCTTATGATACATTCTTTTTTCATCTACATGCATGTAATACAGACTTTCACATTCATGCATGTAATAATAGTCTTTTTTCATATACATACATGTAATAGTCCTTTTTCATATACATACATGTAATAGTCTTTTTTCATATACATGCATGTAATAGTCTTTTTTCATATACATGCATGTAATATAGTCTTTTTTCACATACATGCCTGTAATAATAGTCTTTTTTCATATACATGCATGTAATATTCTTTTTTCATATACATACATGTAATATGGACATTTTTCATATACATGTAATAGTCTTTTTTCATATACATGTTATAGTCTTTTTCCACACATACATGTAATACAGACTTTTTTCATGTTGAATATCTAAGGAAACCCACTTATGGTTAATATTCAGCTAATCTCCAGAGTCAGCAAATGAAATTACAGCTCTATGATCATGAATCTGATTATTTGTTGCACAGTCATACAGAAAAGTTGAACGATGAGGTTACCTAATTCCACAAAACAAAAAGTTGCATGGCCATGAATTTTCTGCTTACAGCAAAGAGATTGTTTTGGACATGAGCTTATTGTAACACTATCCTTGCAAAGGTGGCAATATGCTGATACAACTTTAAGCATTTAATAACATCACTGATTCAAACAAAATCTGAAAAACAGTTCCATTTGCCAAACCTGGAAATAGATTGGCCATAATATATGAATAACTTCAAAGTCAAAATGGAGAAAATCTGAACTTTTCATGCTTGTAGAACTATATGTTTCATGTAAAAGTATAATTTATTTTCACCACCTTCTCAGAATTTAGGGCTGTTTATAATGAATGATTAGAGTATCCAAAATTACCAACTGATTACTACCTTTGACTAAGTCTTAGTTTGTTGTTATGTGTGACAGATCCGAGTCTGCGGTTTGTTAGGAGTAATAGATCCAGTCTGCGGTTTGTTAGGAGTAATAAATCCGAGTCTGCGGTTTGTTAGGAGTAATAGATCCGAGTCTGCGGTTTGTTAGGAGTAATAGATCGGAGTCTGCGGTTTGTTAGGAGTAATAGATCCGAGTCTGCGGTTTGTTAGGAGTAATAGATCCGAGTCTGAGGTTTGTTAGGAGTAATAGATCCGAGTCTGCGGTTTGTTAGGAGTAATAGATCCGAGTCTGCGGTTTGTTAGGAGTAATAGATCGGAGTCTGCGGTTTGTTAGGAGTAATAGATCGGAGTCTGAGGTTTGTTAGGAGTAATAGATCCGAGTCTGCGGTTTGTTAGGAGTAATAGATCGGAGTCTGCGGTTTGTTAGGAGTAATAGATCGGAGTCTGCGGTTTGTTAGGAGTAATAAATCCGAGTCTGCGGTTTGTTAGGAGTAATAGATCCAAGTCTGCAGTTTGTTAGGAGTAATAGATCCGAGTCTGCGGTTTGCTAGGAGTAATAGATCCGAGTCTGCGGTTTGTTAGGAGTAATAGATCCGAGTCTGCGGTTTGTTAGGAGTAATAGATCCGAGTCTGCGGTTTGTTAGGAGTAATAGATCCGAGACTGCGGTTTGTTAGGAGTAATAGATCTGAGTCTGTG